>SJYT01081277.1:38764-48966 GCA_006410635.1 Cephalophus harveyi
TGAAGATCTTTTTTGTACAGTTCTTCCATGTATTCTTGCCACCTCTTCTTAATATCTTCTGCTTCTGTTAGGTCCAGACCATTTCCGTCCTTTATCAAGCCCATCCTTGCATGAAATGTTCCCTTGGTATCTCTAATTTTCTTGAAGAGATCTCTAGTCTTTCCCATTCTGTTCTTTTCCTCTATTTCTTTGCATTGATTGCTGAAGAAGGCTTTCTTATCTCTTCTTGCTATTCTTTGGAACTCTGCTTTCAGATGCTTATATCTTTCCTTTTCTCCTTTGCTTTTCGCCTCTCTCTCTTCACAGCTATTTGTAAGGCCTCCCAAGACAGCCATTTTGCTTTTTTGCATTTCTTTTGCATTTCTTTTTCCATGTCTATGATCAATTTGGAGTTAATTTCATGTATTGTATAAGGAAGGAGTCCAAATTCATTCTTTTGCCTATGAATATCCAGTTGTCACCCATTTAAAATATGGTTGATAAAAAAAACTAGAGCAAAGAAAAAAAACATTCTTTTTTTTGGAAGTTTTGAATATTGATGTGATTTAAAGACTCTTGAGAGTCCCTTGGACTGCAAGGAGATCCATCCAGTCCATCCTGAAGGAGATCAGTCCTGGGTGTTCATCGGAAGGACTGATGTTGAAGCTGAAACTCCAATACTTTGGCTACCTGATGCAAAGAGCTGACTCATTGGAAAAGACCCTGATGCTGGGAAAAATTGAGGGCAGGAGGAGAAGGAGACAACAGAGGATGAGATGGTTGGATGGCATCACCAACTCAATGGACAAGGGTTTGGGTGGACTCTGGGAGTTGGTGATGGACAGGGAGGCCTGGCGTGCTGTGGTTCACGGGATTGCAAAGAGTCAGATATGACTGAGCAACTGAACTGAACAGTATTATTTTTGTGGATTTGCTCATACCTGATCAAATACACTCATTCTTCCAATAAATATTTTCAGAGCACCTACTTTCTGCCAAAGATGTTTAAGTTGCTAGTGATACAGCAGCAAATAGGGCAAAGATCAGGCCTACATGTTGCTTATGTGATAGTGATGAAGATGGGTATAAACAAAATAAATGAATAAATATATAGTATACTGCAGTAGTGCTTGGAGAAGGCAAAGGCACCCCACTCCAGTACTCTTGCCTGGAGAATCCCATGGATGGAGGAGCCTGGTAGGCTGCAGTCCATGAGGTTGCTAAGAGTCGGACACGACTGAGTGACTTTACTTTCACTTTTCACTTTCATGCATTGGAGAAGGACATGGAAACCCACTCCAGTATTCTTGTCTGAAGAATCCCAGGGATGGGAGAGCCTGGTGGGCTGCCGTCTATGGGGTCGCACAGCGTTGGACATGACCGAAGCAACTTAGCAGCAGCAGCAGTAGTGCTAAGAATTATGAAGAAAAAAGCAGAGTGAAAGGATGGAGGAGGTGTGGGGACTGTGGAAAGAATACTATTTTATATTGCACAGGATAGTCAGAGAATGCCTCTCCAGAGAGGCATTTGTTCAGTGAACTGAATTACTGGAGAAGGGAATGGCAAACCACTTCAGCATTCTTGCCTTGAGAACCCCATGAACAATATGAAAAGGCAAAATGATAGGATACTGAAAGAGGAACTCCTCAGGTCAGTAGGTGCCCAATATGTTACTGGAGATCAATGGAGAAATAACTCCAGAAAGAATGAAGGGATGGAGCCAAAGCGAAAACAATACCCAGTTGTGCATGTGACTGGTGATAGAAGCAAGATCCGATGCTGTAAAGAGCAATACTGCATAGGAACCTGGAATGTCAGGTCCATGAATCAAGGCAAATTGGAAGTGGTCAAACAAGAGATGACAAGGGTGAACGTCGACATTCTAGGAATCAGCGAACTAAAATGGACTGGAATGGGTGAATTTAACTCAGATGACCATTATATCTACTACTGCGGGCAGGAATCCCTCAGAAGAAATGGAGTAGCCATCATGGTCAACAAAAGAGTCCGAAATGCAGTACTTGGATGCAATCTCAAAAATGACAGAATGATCTCTGTTCGTCTCCAAGGAAAACCATTCAATATCACAGTTATCCAAGTCTATGCCCCAACCAGTAATGCTGAAGAAGCTGAAGTGGAACGGTTTTATGAAGACCTACACGATCTGTTAGAACTAACACCCAAAAAAGATGTCCTTTTCATTATAGGGGACTGGAATGCTAAAGTAGGAAGTCAAGAAACACCTGGAGTAACAGGCAAATTTGGCCTTGGAATGCGGAATGAAGCAGGGCAAAGACTAATAGAGTTTTGCCAAGAAAATGCACTGGTCATAGCAAACACCCTCTTCCAACAACACAAGAGAAGACTCTACACGTGGACATCACCAGATGGTCAACACCGAAATCAGATTGATTATATTCTATGCAGCCAAAGATGGAGAAGCTCTATACAGTCAACAAAAACAAGGCCGGGAGCTGACTGTGGCTCAGATCATGAACTCCTTATTGCCAAATTCAGACTCAAATTGAAGAAAGTAGGGAAAACCACTAGACCATTCAGGTATGACCTAAATCAAATCCCTTATGATTATACAGTGGAAGTGAGGAATAGATTTAAGGGCCTAGATCTGATAGATAGAGTGCCTGAAGAACTATGGAATGAGGTTCGTGACATTGTACGGGAGACAGGGATCAAGACCATCCCCATGGAAAAGAAATGCAAAAAAGCAAAATGGCTGTCTGGGGAGGCCTTACAAATAGCTGTGAAAAGAAGAGAGGCGAAAAGCAAAGGAGAAAAGGAAAGATATAAGCACCTGAATGCAGAGTTCCAAAGAATAGCAAGAAGAGATAAGAAAGCCTTCTTCAGTGATCAATGCAAAGAAATAGAGGAAAACAACAGAATGGGAAAGACTAGAGATCTCTTCAAGAAAATTAGAGATACCAAGGGAACATTTCATGCAAGGATGGGCTCGATAAAGGACAGAAATGGTATGGACCTAACAGAAGCAGAAGATATTAAGAAGAGGTGGCAAGAATACACAGAAGAACTGTACAAAAAAGATCTTCATGACCCAGATAATCACGATGGTGTGATCACTCACCTAGAGCCAGACATCCTGGAATGTGAAGTCAAGTGGGCCTTAGAAAGCATCACTATGAACAAAGCTAGTGGAGGTGATGGCATTCCAGTTGAGCTGTTTCAAATCCTGAAAGATGATGCTGTGAAAGTGCTGCACTCAATCTGCCAGCAAATTTGGAAAACTCAGCAGAGGCCACAGGACTGGAAAAGGCCAGTTTTCATTCCAATCCTAAAGAAGGCAATGCCAAATAATTCTCAAACTACCGCACAATGCACTCATCTCACATGCTAGTAAAGTAATGCTCAAAATTCTCCAAGCCAGGCTTCTGCAATATGTGAACTGTGAACTTCCAGATGTTCAAGCTGGTTTTAGAAAAGGCAGAGAAACCAGAGATCAAATTGCCAGTATCTGCTGGATCGTGGAAAAAGAAAGAGAGTTCCAGAAAAACATCTATTTCTGCTTTATTGATTATGCCAAAGCCTTTGACTGTGTAGATCACAATAAACTGTGGAAAATTCTGAGAGAGATTGGAATACCAGACCACCTGATCTGCTCTTGAGAAACCTATATGCAGGTCAGTAAGCAACAGTTAGAACTGGACATGGAACAACAGACTGGTTCCAAATAGGAAAAGGAGTATATCAAGGCTGTATATTGTTACCCTGCTCATTTAACTTATATGCGGAGTACATCATGAGAAACGCTGGACTGGATGAAGCACAAGCTGGAATCAAGATTGCCAGGAGAAGTATCAATAACCCAAATATGCAGATGACACCACCCTTATGGCAGAAAGTGAAGAGGAACTAAAAAGCCTCTTGATGAAAATGAAAGAGGAGAGTGAGAAAGTTGGCTTAAAGCTCAACATTCGGAAAATGAAGATCATGGCATCTGGTCCCATCACTTCATGCAAAATAGATGGGGAAACAGTGGAAACAGTGTCAGACTTTATTTTTCTGGGCTCCAAAATCACTGCAGATGGTGATTGCAGCCATGAAATTAAAAGACATTTACTCCTTGGGAGGAAAGTTATGACCAACCTAGATAGCGTATTTAAAAGCAGAGACATTACTTTGCCAACAAAGGTCTGTCTTGTCAAGGCTATGGTTTTTCCTGTGGTCATGTATGGATGTGAGAGCTGGACTGTGAAGAAAGCTGAGTGCCGAAGAATTGATGCTTTTGAACTGTGTTGGAGAAGACTCCTGAGAGTCCCTTGGACTTCAAGGAGATCCAACCAGTCCATTCTAAAGGAGATCAGTCCTGGGTGTTCATTGGAAGGAATGATGCTAAAGCTGAAACTCCAATACTTCGGCCATCTCATGCAAGGAGTTGGTTCATTGGAAAAGACTCTGATGCCAGGATGGATTGGGAGCAGGAGGCGAAGGGGACGACAGAGAATGAGATGGTTGGACGGCATCGCCGACTTGATGGATATGAGTATGAGTGAACTCCAGGAGTTAGTGATGGACAGATAGGCCTCGCGTGCTGCGATTCATGGGATCAGAAAGAGTCAGACATGACTGAGTGACTGAACTGAGCTGAACTGAAGAATAGGCTTGGATTCTTCTAGGAAGAGTACAGAAGGCAATGAGGTTAGAGTATGACACATCAGAGGCAGATGGGTGGAAAGTGATGTTGGAGAGGTGGTGTTGGGGAAAACCAGACTCCCCTAAATTTACTAATCTTCTGCCTGGCAATGCATTTTGACCAACTACTTCAATGTGGTATGGGAATTATAGTCTCTATCTGAGCAGCTGCTTCCTATTACTAAGTTTAGAGAGAGATTTTCATGGGCAGTTGCAGGACTTGAACAAAAATCAGTATCATTCTTTCTCCTCCTGTGAATCTAGTTCTTGCTTCAAAACTTTTAGTAAACAAATTAAAAGTAAAGAATACAAATAATCATATGAACATAATTCTAAGTCATATATTTCCTTGAAAATAAATAAACATCAAAATAAGTCAAAAGAAAAAGCAATTGAAACTTTCACAGTCCTTCTTTGTTTTTCAATGTGATTTCCATTAATCAAACCTTCCTCCTTTTCTTTGTTTAAGTTCCGTGGTCAGGTCTGCAGCTGTCCATGAAAATCTCTCCTCTACAACTTAGTAATAGAAAGTAGCTGCCCAGAAGGGGACTACAATTCCCATACCCTCTTGCAGTAGTTGGGACCATATGATCAGTTCTTAGCGATGGCATATGAGTGGAAGTGATGTGTGACACTTCCTGCCCTTACGGGGCAGGGGGAGCTTCTCTATGTTCTTTCCCTTTTCATCAGCTGAATGCAGAAGTTGTAGAGAATGATGGGGCTCCAGAGGATGGTGTAGCCACAAATTGGCAGGAGCCCGTGTCCCTGAGTCAGTATGTGATGAAAAGCTTCCTGCTGATTCAGAAACGCTTGCCATGGACTGTTACGTGATTTGAGCTATTACTTTTGTGAATACATTTGCTAAAGCAATTTAGCCTACCATAACTAATATAAATTCAACTTAGACAGCAAGGCAGAAAAATAGACTACTTGAAAAGCCAGACTGAAAGGGGCTAGGGAGAACAATGAGAACAATAACATTGAGAACAATGTTAGGCTGGGATCTGAGAAAGAGGTGTCTGGGCCGAGGAGGTCTGGGACGGAGTGGGCTCCCCTCTCTGGTCATGTGCATTGCTATTGCATGTCTAAAAATCTTTCCATTTTTTTTGTGCCCTTGGCAGAAGAGGTGAAAGGGTGGGTGTGGGTGGTAGTGGAGGGTAGCAGGGGTCATAGGGTAGGAGATAAGCACTTGAATGTGTCTTCAGGAGTACCTGGACAAGTGGGCTGAGACGGTACTTGATCCTGGGAGGGTCACTGGGCCCTGAGTATGTCTGTCATCTCTGTTTTGCCATTGTGCTCAGGGCTGCAGACTCCTCACTATACCATAAATGGGAACTTACTGGTTCAATAGCACACTGACTTTTAAAACTAAAGAATAAAGATTTTTTTTTTTAGGCACAGTAAGCAGCATTCAATAATCTTCAAATTTACCTCATCAAAATCAAGCCACAATCAATCAAACAGAACAGTAGTTCATTCTCACACAATTCATGAGTTAGAGCAAAACTCTCGTCACTTCACATTAGGACATTAAGATAATTACTTATCTCTTGAGGGCAGGGAGTGAGGTGCTATACCTCATTTCTGATCACATAAACCAACTGTTATGGGAAGAGGGGTCATTTGCAAGAGAGGAATCTGGATTGATGGCACCAGGCACAAAGGTCAAATGGTCACTAGTGAATTTGGGTCCAAACTTAGCTGAGAAAAATAGATGAAGGCACATTAACTTTGGGCAAATGAAATAAGTTAGAGGTAAGGTGAATTTATGGGCTTCCCTGGTGACTCAGCAGTAAAGAAAGTAAAGAATCTGCCTGCCAATGCAGGAGACTTGGGCTTGATCTTTGGGTTGGGAGGATCCCCTGGAGAAGGAAATGGCAACCCATTCCAATAATCTTGCTTTGGAAATCCCATGGACAGAGGAGCCTGGTGGGCTACAGTCCATGGGGTTGCAAAGAGTTGGACATGACTTATCAACTAAACAACAACAAGAAAGTGAATTTAGGTGAGTGTAGTAAACGGTGACATACAAATTTTGACAAGCGTTTGATAGTTTAAAGATAAGAAATCTGCCTGTAACTTCACCTGTTTGTACTTGTGTTTTCTATTATTATTATTATTATTTTTTAATCTTTATTCTTTAGTTTTTTTCTTTTTCCCTAGAATTTTTTAAAGACAAAAATTCGAAAAATCTTTTCACTTTTGTCTCAGCTGGACCAAGAGAAAAAAGACATCAACATTTATCAAAATCTAAGTTAAGATTGGTAAGGAGAGCAAACTGCCCCCCCCAGAACTCATCTCTCTTAGAGGAGGGAGGGGGATGGGTTAAGTGAGGACAGGCTTTCTCCCTGGGAGAAGGTTAAGGATGAGATGATTGGTCCTCTTTGCCTCCTTGAGTTTTTCCCGTGTGTGTGTGTGTGTGTGTGTGTGTGTGTGTGTGTGTGGTGTTGTTAACTTTTATGCAGAAATAATTTAAAACATATAGTGAAGTTGCAAGAATAAGGGTAGAACACAGGACACCCATATACTCTTCCCCATATTCATGTATCTTAACATTTTGCTGGATTTGTTTTATCATTTGTGAGTGCTTGTCTGCTCTCTACTTAACACACAAATGCACACACATAATTTTTTTCTGAGCAATTTGAATGAAGATGGTATACCTCATTGCCCTTTATGACGAGATACTTCAGTGTGTATTTCCTAAGACTAAGGAAATGTGCCTCTTAACCACAGCACAATGATTAATTTCACTACATTTAACATTAATACAATACTCTGATCTATCTACTATATTACAATTTTTTTCAGTTGACCCAATAATGTCCCTTGTAGCATTTTCTACCCATAGATTTGGTATCGCATTCCCATTAGTTTTTAAGTTTTTAGTCTCTTTATCTGAAGCATCTCTATAGCCTTTCTTTGTCTTTGAAAACATTGGCCTTTATGAAGAATTCAGTTCTTTTTCTTTTTTTAATATATAGAATGTTCTTCATTTTTGGTTTGTCTGATGTTTCTTGATGGCCAGCTTTAGGTTATAATCCTGGCATAATCTTTAGATAGCATCATGACTGGAGGCACACAAAGTCCATCTGCCTCTCATTGGCGATGCTAATTTTGTTCCCCATTCACCTTTCAGGAGACCCATTAAGATCATGAAGACATTCTATGCCTCATGAACAATTTCCTCCAGATTTAGCAACCATCGATAATTCTTGCTTGGACTGATCCTTGCTCTGGCACTTGCAAAATGATGATTTCCCATCTCCAGCCTTCCCCTCATTTACCTGTCAGCCTTTGGCACACCTGTGATTCTGTCAGAAGAGTGCTTTTCTTTACAGAATTCAGAACTGATTCTCATGATGTACAAATTTGAATTCTATTTTTGTATGTAGGAATA
The DNA here is from genome assembly GCA_006410635.1 of Cephalophus harveyi. Lineage (NCBI taxonomy): Eukaryota > Metazoa > Chordata > Mammalia > Artiodactyla > Bovidae > Cephalophus > Cephalophus harveyi. Next base: position 46,809 of record SJYT01081277.1, read on the forward strand.
GTATGTTTTACCCTTATATCTGACAGCTTACTAAAATAAGATATTAAAAAAAAACTCATTTCCATCTTGCTTTAAAAAATATTATGTTCTGCTTAAATAACAGTTTAGGTAGAATGAGGCTCATGTGTGAGTTGGAGGTCTTTAGCCATTGTTAAACAAGGAAGTAAGAAAACAAACATTTGACTCTCATGGACAGAGGGCTGGTTGAAGAAGGACTTCCTCTTTTGTTAAGTCTTTATTGGATTTGTTACAATATTGCTTCTGTTTTCTGTTTTGGCTGGGAACTATGTGGGATCTTAGCTTCCTGATCAGGGATTGAAACTGCACCCACTGCTTTGGAAGGCATTTTCCACTGGACCACCAGAGAAGTCCTTTTTAAAAGAGGATTTCCTCCTTGTGTTAAATCATCCCCTTTTACTAGGTAAACAGAAAATATACTCTGTATGTGTGTGTATATATGGGACACACCATGGGTAGTATGTGGCACGATTCTAATCACTTTCTCTTCCTGTCTATTGACAAATGGTGTGGATTAGAAGATCAGCCTCTCACAACAGAAGACAGAGTGATTAGACAGCAAGACTGTTAATTAGAATGTTTGGACCCAGCAGGGCCCCATCTCACTGAGAAGCTGTATGAAGGCAGCTAAGATTGTGAAAAGCGGGAGAGAAACCATGTAAAATATTTATTGGTGCCCAAATCTCTAATACCCCGAGGGGAAAAAAAAAGCCAAGTCCCAACCCCAAACAGGACTTAAACTCTTAGAGAAAAGAGTGAATTCTAGCTGAAGTTTTGGGCAAGTACCAAGATTAGATTAAGCAGTGAATGATGGCTGTTAACAGTAACAATGAGGTATATGTATTTCTTTAAACCTTGTTCTAAGTGCTATAATCAATTTTTATCTATAATAATTTGAAATGAATTATCATGCTTTGTTAACTTAATGAAGTATTCTGTTTCTATAGAAAAAGCACAGAGGCACAGAGAGCACATTAACGTCTTTCTCCCGTGGGAAGCCTTTTGCTCCAATTTATGGTCACAGTCCAAGGCCAGGTCTACCCAGGAGCAGCCAGTTCATATTGGTTATAAGAGGGAAGAGTCCATATGTGCAAACTCCAAAACCCAAACCTTCAAAAGAATGTGGCAACCAATTTTTTTGGAGGAATGAGATGATGAGAAGGTCCATGAAGGTGCCATGAACCATGGGTGTTTGTGACTCCACAGTCTGGGAGATGACTTTTGGCATAAGAGTCAATTGAAAAACTGGTGAGGCCTTGAATACAACATGGACATGGAACAGCAAACTGGTTCCAAATAGGAAAAGGAGTACATCAAAGCTGTATATTGTCACCCTGCTTATTTAACTTATATGCAGAGTACATCATGAGAAATGCTGGGCTGGATGAAGCACAAGCTGGAATCAAGATTGCTGGGAGAAATATCAATAACCTCAGATATGAAGATGACACACCCTTATGGCAGAAAGTGAAGAGGACCTAAAAAGCCTCATGATGAAAGTGAAAGTGGAGAGTGAAAAAGTTGGCTTAAAGCTCAACATTCAGAAAACGAAGATCATGGCATCCGGTCCCATCACTTCATGGCAAATAGATGGGGAAACAGTGGAAACAGTGTCAGACTTTATTTTTTTGGGCTCCAAAATCACTGCAGATGGTGATTGCAGCCATGAAATTAAAAGACACTTACTCCTTGGAAGGAAAGTTATGACCAACCTAGACAGCATTGTAAAAAAGCAGAGACATTACTTTGCCAACAAAGGTCCGTCTAGGCAAGGCTATGGTTTTTCCAGTGGTCATGAATGGATGTGAGAGTTGGACTATAAAGAAAGCTGAGCACCAAAGAATTGATGCTTTTGAACTGTAGTGTTGGAGAAGACTCTTGAGAGTCCCTTGGACTGCAAGGAGATCCAACCAGTCCATCCTAAAGGAGATCAGTCCTGGGTGTTCATTGGAAGGACTGATGCTGAAGCTCCAATACTTTGGCCACTTGATGTGAAGAGTTGACTCATTGGAAAAAACTCTGTTGCTGGGAGGGATTGGGGGCAGGAGGAGAAGGGGACAACAGAGGATGAGATGGCTGGATGGCATCACCGACTCAATGCACATGGGTTTGGGTGGACTCTGGCAGTTGGTGATGGACA
>SJYT01081277.1:48980-70722 GCA_006410635.1 Cephalophus harveyi
AAGCTGAAACTCCAGTACTTTGGCCACCTCATGCAAAGAGTTGACTCATTGGAAAAGACCCTGATGATGGAAGCGATTGGGGGCAGGAGGAGAAGGGGACAACAGAGGATGAGATGGCTGGATGGAATCACTGACTCAATGGACATGAGTTTGGGTAAATTCCGGGAGTTGGTGAAGGGCAGGGAGGCCTGGCGTGCTGCGATTCATGGGGTCACAAAGAGTCGGATACGACTGAGCGTCTGAACTGAACTGAACTAATAAAATATTAACTTACATTCTTGACTGTCTTGGAGAAGGAAATGGCAAACCACCCCCAGTGTTCTTGCCTGGAGAATCCCAGGGACAGGGGAGCCTGGTGGGCTGCTGTCTTTGGGGTCACACAGAGTCGGACACGACTGAAGTGACTTAGTAGTAGTAGTAACTTACATTCTTGACTATCTTAGTTTGGTCTTGTGTCACAAAGTTCCATAGATTGTGAATGACTTAAAAATAGAAATTTATTTTTCACCTTCTGGATACGAAAGTCCAAGATCCAGGTAACAGTATTATTGGTCCTGGTGAAAGCCCTTTTCCAGGTTGTAGACTGCTGACTGCTTGTGCAAGAGTATCCTCATATGGCTAAAGTGAACAAGGTTTAACTCCTGCCTCTTCTTAGAAGGGCATGAATCTCATTCATGAAAGTTCCACCTTCACGGCATAATTACCTCTCATAGACTCTACCCCCAAATACCATTTCATTGAGGATTAGGTTTCAAAATATAAAATTCAGGGTACACAGACATTCAGTTCATAACAGTGGCTTATTGAACAGGGCTGGCATATGTGCTATAAAGGTTATTTTTTATTGGTTTTTATAATTAAGTGTCTTTGCTATACTTTAAATGAGCTTAGCTCTTTCCCTCATTACAAGAGTATTGAATGAAATCTGTCCCTATCACCTTTAATTACTGCCTCGTCTGTAGTAGCTACCACAGAATACCATAAGAAGAGGAGGACTATTTAAGAAGAGGAATCTTCAGTCATATTCCTAAATAAATTGAACACATTTGGTAAATCATCTGTTAATCAATCAGTACAAGCTGATTTAATGTACAGTCAATAGATCTATTATTTGGCAAAATTTAGTAATGCTGGGGATATTTTGAATATATATAAAATGAATCAAATTTAAACTCACTCTGTACCAGCTTAGAAGATGAATTTGTATTCTATAGAAGAGAATGCAAGTATTTTAAAGTGGACTGGGAACCATGTACACTATGTTTCTATTGCTACTGTAAAAAAGTATCACAAATTTTGCAGCTTAAAACCATACACTTTTATTATTTTACAGTTCTATAGCTCGCAAGTCTGAAATCAGTGTGAGCTAAATCAGTGTTGGCAGGGCTTTGCTTCTTTCTAGGGGCTTTAGGATAGAAATGGTTTCTTTGATCTTTTTAGCATCTAGAAGTCACCCAAATTCCTTGGCTCATGGCTTGTTTCTTCCATCTTCAAAGCTTGCAAAATTGGTCCAAGCATGTCTCATACTACCCTCTCTCTGCTTCTATTTTCTAATTCACTTTCCACTTTTAAGAATCCAGATAATCCAGGGTAAATTTATCTCAATTCAGCTGATTAGCAACCTTAATTCCATCTGCAACCTTAATTCTCTTTTGCTGTGTAATCTAACATTTTCACAGGTTCCAGTAATTAAGATATAGACAACTTTGGGTGTTCATTTTCCTACCTCTCACATCATGATTATTAATTTTATAAATTTATATCAAGAGGAATCCATAAGCAAGAGACATAGAATGTATTTATCCTATTATTCCAAAATAATTCTATTCAAAATTCAATTGTATTGAAATAACATATGACAGATATCCTACATTGTGCTGAAGAGTGTGTATGTATGATGTGTAGTGGCCTGAGAGAACAAGATACTATGTCCGTTAACATGAATCAGAATTGGTTGTGCCAAGAAAGACATTAGGGGTCTTAATGTTTAAGAATAAACTAGCTCATGAAGTGATAGATACCTTTATGCTACCTTTTATACATATGAGACCTCTTTATAAATTGTTTTTTTTTTCTGTTTTATATACTATATTATTTTCAGAAATATGTTCTTCATCTGAGTGTTTAGTGGGATACTCTCTCACATTCCCCTTATTCTGTTTCTTCAAATTGGTTAATTCATGATTTTTAAGACCTACCACCTGTTTTTACCTATTAGAATAATAGACACTAGCAATACAGTACTGAATCAACAGGCCAAGGTCTCTGCCACCAAAAATTGGAAAACCCTTTTCATATTTAATCTATTTCATGTAACTTTCTATACAAATTTCACATTTTATAATGTATGTAAAGAATGATTTGCACTTTTTTGGCTTCCTGTTCACTTTCATAACAACATCTCATTGTTAAAGTCATATTGCAAGTACTTCTTACTTCATAGGAAGCAAAGTTGGAAAATTGAACTATAAAAACATAACAAGTGTTAACATCTGTAGAAAGCTATACAGTTTAAACTCATATGGGGACATGTAACCCTTCTTGTTTTCATAAAAACCATTTTTTACTAAATAATGATAATAGTCTAATAAAATCATGATTATTATTAGCTAGTAATAATAAAGATAGTGAAAATTTGTTTAGCTTTTACTTCATGTGGATTATTTCATTTTTTTTTATAATTTGTAAAATAAAAGTTTAACACTTAAATATTAAGCAACTGCTCCATAATCTCAGACTAAGTAACTGATAGAACCAAGATTTGAATAAGACAGTATGACTTATAAGTACACATTCTTAGCAAATACACCATACTAAAAGTAGCATTATGGTATATAAAATTTCTAGGTTAACAAAGCAAAGTACCACAGACTAGGCAGCTTAAAACACAGAGCTTTATTTTCTTATTTTAGGCTAGAAGTCCCAAGTCAAAATTCCAGCAGGGTTCGTTTTATTCTGATATTTTTCTTCTTTGCTTTTATATGGCCATCTTTTCCCTTTGTCTTTACATGATCTTCGTTTTGTGTGTTTCTGTGCCCTAATCAACTTATATCAGTCACACTGGATTAGGGCACACTCATATCACTTCATTTTAATCTAATTACCTCTTTAAAACTTCCATCTCCAAATACAGTCACATTCTGGAGTACTAGTGGGATTAGAACTTCAACATATATATTTTGAGAGGACAGAATTTACCATACAAGATATAGTTTCTCAGACAAGAGGGGAAAACATAGATTCATTATTGTCCAGTGACAGAAAAACATGAAATTACTCCAATTGAGACCATGACATGTGCTTCTTACTTCTACAATAGCATACTCTGCTAAGTTACATTTGGAAAGAAATAGTGAATAGCAAGGATTGGGAGGCTAAGAAACATAATCAAAATCCTTAGGACAAATGAATATACTGGATGCCAAAATCTCTGTGCAAATAAAGCATGAAATCCATCCATTGTGCTGGAAGTTTAGAAACTTGCTGATAACGGGATTTTCTATTATACTACTGGCAATACTACCATGTGGGAAGAATTTTTACTGAACTAAGAGGTAGAGAACCAATTTACTCGAAGGAGTCCAGCCTAAAGTTTAGTTTGTTCAGAAACACTCAGCAGAGCATGAACAGGAACTGAGGAGGTGGACAGCAGGGGTGAGTGCTGTCAGTTGCACTTGGAATGTTAAAACAAAGAAGAATGTGGAGGCGGAGGCAGAGGTCAGTCTCCTGCTGATGTACAGAGCTTTCTTTTCACCTCTCCCAGGGACAGCAAAGGGCTGGTGTCTGTGTGGTCCACTTGCACAAAATCCTCAGAGTGACACTTTGTTCTGCTGGTTTTTCCTCCTACCTATCTTTTCAAGAACACATATAAGCTTCTCACTCCTTGATAAGTGCCCTATGTGTCTGATCTACACTTTCCCTGTTTATTACTATTTTAATAACTTTGTAGCACTGTATCTCCTAGGGATGGTTATGCCAAAGAGTCGCTTTTATTGCAGATTCCTTTTTTCCAACCTCGTGCCTTTCAAATAAGACTTATTCAGGGACTGAGCTATACTGAAACATCCCTTTTCAAAGACTCAATAGATAAAACAAAGGGCTGATGCAACACTAATGCATCTAAATATCTAGAATAAAATCATTAATTATCATTAGGTATTGGACATTTTGGGCTTCCATGGTTGCTCAGACAGCAAAGAATCTGCCTGCAATACAGGAGACCTGGGTTCTGTCCCTGTGTCAGGAGGATCCCCTGGAGAAGGGAATGGCAACCCATTCCAGTATTCTTGTTTGGAGAACTCCATGAACAGAGGAGCCTGGCAGACTACAGTCCATAGGGCCACATATAATCTCCTCACTTCTTTCTGGGCTTTTGTGACCCAGGCATATTATTACTTATTGAATAAAAAGCAGTGCAAATAGGGATATAGATCAAGTGCAAACTTCTATATTCTGAAACTATTATAGAATCTCTTTGGAACTCTCATCTCCTTGAGGAAACTGTTGCTTACCATATTAAAGACGTGTCTTCATTTTAGGAATCCATGCTTGTAAAGGAATGCCCTACGTATTTTGTCCTATTCCAGCTTTTTATTTACCTAAATATACTGCCTAGATGACTTCATGTAGTCTCTTGGCTACAATATCATCTCTATGTTGATAACTCAAATATTGTATTACCATCTCTGTCTCTTCCCCATAAATGGAGATTTACATGTCCACTTGTCCATCTGATGTAAATAGTTGGAAGGCTAATAAATATCTCAATATTAAAGTAGGCAAAGTAGAATTGCTAATTATCTGTCAAAACTTACTCCTCAAGCTTTATTCTTTATAGTGAATGAATAGCCATTCATTCAACTGTGCCATTTAGCAACCTAGGTCATAACTTTTATTCCTTTCTGTGATTCACTCCATATGTAATTTATTGACAGTTCTTAACTCTAAACAGTAATCGAAGTTTCATCTCATCTCTTCATCTATACTGTAGAAGGAAATAGGGCTGGACCAGTTAAACAGACAGAAAAAAATTTATTCAAAGACTATTGCAATAGGGGCCAAAACTATTGAAATGAGGGGAGAGAAATTGCATTCAACTCTTCTGAAGCAAAGAGCAGGAGGATTTTTAAATGCTGGATGAGCTAATGAAAAAGTCGTAAAGGACATTAGTGGAGAAATTGCTCAATGTAATTGTCACTGGGCCATTTGTATTCTCGAATTGTAGCTTATCAAAGGACTTAGGTTCTTACCCTTCCACAGAGACTGAAAGATCAGGACTCTGTCTTTTTTGTTGATTACATTTCAAATGGATAGTTTCCAGTTCCTTGAGAGACATTCTTTCTCATAGAGAAAACAATGAGACCATAGAAACCAAGCAGAAATTCATAATTGCAAGCTTTCAAAAGTAAATATTCTAAGAAAGGGAGGGGGTCATGATCTATAGATTGAAAGAGAACGGTCTAAAGTTTAGCTGAACTGAGGAGAATTTAAGGTCATTTATAGTATGATTACTCTAACTAAAGATACAGTCACTTTGCCTGAACTACTGAAATGTGTTTCTAAATAGCCTTCCTTTTTCCTCTTTTGCCTTCTTTGTGATCCACTGTAGATGAATGCAAAGACTATTTTTTTTTCCATTTAGAATTTATTTCTGATAACATAGAGAATATTTAAAGTGAATACTCACTTTTATTCACTATATTGTTGACAAAGTGAATTTATAAACATATAAGTAAATTATGTCAATCCATGCTTAAAGTCTTTCTAATACTTCTCATAACATTTAAAATAAAATAAGATTCTTTAGGCATATTTACTAACTCCTAGGTGATCTGATTCTTTGTTTCTTGATCACTCATCATTCACACTTCTTTCTTTGCCTTAAAGCATGCCAGTGTATATTCATGGTTGAGCCTTTAAACTAGTTCTTTCTTTGGCTTCAGGTATGTGATGGTTAATTTTATTTACCAATTACACTGGGGTAAGGGATGCCCAGGTAGCTTAATTTTAAGTGTGAGTATGAGGATGTTTCTGGAAGAGATTAGTGTTTGATTTAGTAGATTGATTAAGAGACACATCCTCACCACTATAAATGAACATCACCTAATCCATTGGGGCCAAATAGAACAAAATGGCAAAGGAAAGGTGAATTCTCTTTCTTCTTAAGGTAGGACATCCATCTGTTTCTGCCATCAGGCAGTGCAGCTCCTGGTTCTTGGGTCTTTGGCTTCAGACTGATCATTATTCCACTGGCTCCACGGATTCTCCTGCCTTTGGACTCAGGCTAGATTATATCACTGGCTTTCCTGGTTTTCCAGCTTGTAGATGGACAATTATGAGAGTCCATGGCCTTGAACTGTGGAAAATTCTGAAAGAGATGGGAATACCAGACCACCTGACCTGCCTCTTGAGAAATCTGTGAAGGTCAGGAAGCAGCAGTTAGAACTGGACATGGAACAACAGACTGGTTCCAAATAGGAAAAGGAGTATGTCAAGGCTGTATATTGTCACCCTGCTTATTTAACTTCTATGCAGAGTACATCATGAGAAACACTGGACTGAAGAAACACAAGCTGGAATCAAGATTGCCAGGAAAAATATCAATAACCTCAGATATGCAGGTGACACCACCCTTATGGCAGAAAGTGAAGAGGAATGAAAAAGCCTCTTGATTAAAGTGAAAGAGGAGAGTGAAAAATTTGGCTTAAAGCTCAACATTCAGAACACAAACATCATGGCATCCAGTCCCATCACTTCATGGGAAATAGATGGGGAAACAGTGGAAACAGTGGCAGATTTTATTTTTTGGGGCTCCAAAATTACTGCAGATGGTGATTGCAGCCATGAAATTAAAAGATGTTTACTCCTTGGAAGAAAAGTTATGACCAACCTAGATAGCATATTCAAAAGCAGAGACATTACTTTGCCAGCTAAGGTCCGTCTAGTCAAGGCTATGGCTTTTCCTGTGGTCATGTATGGATGTGAGAGTTGACTGACCTGCCTCTTGAGAAATCTGTATGCAGGTCAGGAAGCAACAGCTAGAACTGGACATGGAACAACAGACTGGTTCCAAATAGGAAAAGGAGTACGTCAAGGCTGTGTATTGTCACCCTGCTTATTTAACTTATTATATGCAGAGTACATCATGAGAAACACTGGACTGAAGAAACACAAGCTGGAATCAAGATTGCCAGGAAAAATATCAATAACCTCAGATATGCAGGTGACACCACCCTTATGGCAGAAAGTGAAGAGGAATGAAAAAGCCTCTTGATTAAAGTGAAAGAGGAGAGTGAAAAATTTGGCTTAAAGCTCAACATTCAGAACACAAACATCATGGCATCCAGTCCCATCACTTCATGGGAAATAGATGGGGAAACAGTGGAAACAGTGGCAGATTTTATTTTTTGGGGCTCCAAAATTACTGCAGATGGTGATTGCAGCCATGAAATTAAAAGATGTTTACTCCTTGGAAGAAAAGTTATGACCAACCTAGATAGCATATTCAAAAGCAGAGACATTACTTTGCCAGCTAAGGTCCGTCTAGTCAAGGCTATGGCTTTTCCTGTGGTCATGTATGGATGTGAGAGTTGGACTATGAAGAAGGCTGAGCGCTGAAGAATTGATGCTTTTGAACTGTGGCATTGGAGAAGACTCTTGAGAGTCCCTTGGACTGCAAGGAGATCCAACCAGTTCATTCTGAAGGAGATCAGCCCTGGGATTTCTTTGGAAGGAATGATGCTAAAGCTGAAACTCTAGTACTTTGGCCACCTCATGTGAAGAGTTGACTCATTGGAAAAGACTCTGATGCTGGGAGGGATTGGGGGCAGGAGGAGAAGGGGACAACAGAGGATGAGATGGCTGGATGACATCACTGACTCGATGGACGTGAGTCTGAGTGAACTCTGGGAGTTGGTGATGGGCAGAGAGGCCTGGCCTGCTGCGATTCATGTGGTTGCAAAGAGTCGGACACGACTGAGAGACTGAACTGAACTGAGCTTAATGGCCTCAAAAACTTCATGAACCAATTCTCATTATACAAACCAGTTCATATAATATACATAACAAAAATATATCTTATGAAGAACCCAGACTAATTCAAAGTACTCTTCCACCTTTATTCCTTTATGTCAACCCTTCTGTATCCTATTATGCAATGCTGTACCTAGGCAACTGTAAGTTGAATTTCTTTTTTGCCAAGTGAGTCCCTATTATACTTTTGACAATGGCAAACACTGTGGAGACTAGAATGCTGGAGAAGATAAAACTCTTTTACCATTCTTTCCTATATTTGCTAGTTATTGCCTGAGAATGGCCCTTAAGCCTGGTAGGAAAATTGTTTTAATAGCAGTTTCATTTGGTTTTCCCCTCCAATTCTTCATACCTCTAAGTCCAGCCTCTCCCCTCTCTGTGGGAAGCAGAAGTTCTAGGAATGATCTCTGCTGTGTGTTGAGTGATCACCAGAAAGACATGTTGGAGTCCTAACCTCTCGTACCTGTGTAATGTGGACTTATTAATAGAGTCTTTGCAGATTTAATTAATATACAAATTAAGATGAGGGCCTCCCTGATAGGTCAGTTGGATAGACACCCATAGAGAGGAGACTGCATTTGAAGACATTGACATTCAGTGGGAAGATGGTCATATGATGAATTGGAGTTATGCACGCATAAACCAAGCGACACCAAGGATTCCCAGGAGCACCAAAAAGTAACAGAAAGTCATGAACAGACTCTTCCTCTGAGCCTTCCTGAAGGAACCAATCTTGCCAACACCTCCAATTTGGACTTCTAGCCTTGTGAATTCTGAGATAATGAATTGCTGTTGTTCTAAATTGCCCAGTTTTGGGTACTTTGTTACACAGTAATTAGAAATTTCCAAGATTCTCCACTCCTACATTCACAAGGTCCTGAAGCTCCTGTGGTTGTGTTATGCTAGTTAGCACTGATGCTGCTGCTAAGTCGCTTCAGTCGTGTCCGACTCTGTGCGACCCCATAGACGGCAGCCAACCAGGCTCCCCTGTCCCTGGGATTCTCCAGGCAAGAACACTGGAGTGGGTTGTCATTTCCTTCTCCAAGGCATGAAAGTGAAAAGTGAAAATTAAGTTGCCCAGTCGTGTCTGACTCCTAGCGAACCCATGGAATGTAGCCTACCAGGCTCCTCCATCCATGGGATTTTCCAGGCAAAAGCACAGTTGACTTTAAAATGGTGAGATTATCTGGGTGGGCCTAATCTAATGACAGGATTCCTTAAAAGCAGAGAATTTTGAATATTGAGATGGGCAAGAAATGAGGAATGCAGGAGGCATAAAAGGGTAAAAGCAATTGTATGGCAGCCAGCAACGAAGTGGGGACCTCAGACCCATAGTCACAGGAACTGGGATCTATCAACAACTTGGATGATCTTGGAAATGATTCTTTTCCAGCACCTCCAGAAAGAGCAAAGCTGGACAGTATTTTGATTTTTTCTTTGTGAAAAAGAAGATGCAGCTCAGCCTTCCCAGATTTCTGACTTGGAGGATTGTGGTTTAAAAGAGCTGTTTCAAGCCACTTTGTTTGTGGTGGTTTGTTATACAGAAAGAGAGAACTCTGTCCTTGAGGATATCAGCAGCAACATAACAACACCCCCTCCTTAAGGGTCTGAGTCCCAGATCTGAAAGTCCCTTCCTTTAAGTTTCCTTGGTACCAGAAGAAGCCATACAGTGTTTCCTTCTCAGTAAACTGTCAACCTCCTCAGTTTCCCTTCTCCAGGTTTCCAGATTCTGAGTGTCCCAATTTTCTCCTTGTTTCCATTAACCTTAAGAATGTAAATTGCTTTCTGAAATTATATTCTCTTAGCTCAGTGTTCCCTTTGTGATTTTACCATTCATCAATGCTTGTTAAACAATTCCTTGTATCAAATTCCTTCTGTTAAAGTAACTGCTGTGGTTTCTATGTGCCTTGATGCAGTTTAATTGATACACCCTGATTCTCAAATTATCCCCTAAGAGAAGAGTGCCATCTAATATAAACTAACAACTCAGAGACTCTGTGCCACAGCACCTATATTAGTTACCTTTATAGCTTACTTTTCAGTAGTTTTTGTTTCTTTGTGCACTTGATTGACTGGTTTTATCAACTTTGTCTACTCAAAAGAATGAAGGCTATGTTCTGAGCCAAAAGGTTGCTTGAATGTGGTTGCTTGTATCTGCACTTGTTCTAGTCAATGGCAGTAAGATCAAGGGGTTGTCATTTATTTAAAAATTTCAACAATTTAGGGCAAACTGGACTCAGCTTTCCCAACAGTTGGCAGTCTTCTGAAAGATGGACTTAAATCCTAGGGCAGACTAATAAATGAGGCCAAATAGAGAATACTGAATTACTCTAGCTAAGCATGTTTTATTGAATAATGATTTAGGAAACTAATGCTTTTCCGTGAAAGTGAAAGTCGCTCAGTCATGTCTGACTATTTGTGACCCCATGGACTATACAGTCCATGGAATTCTCTAGGCCAGAATATTGGAGTGAGCAGACTTTCCCTTCTCCAAGGGACACTTCCAACCCAGGGGTCCAACCCAAGTCTCCCGCATTTCAGGCAGATTCTTTACCAACTGAGCCATAAGGGAAGCCCAAGAATACTGGAGTGAACAGCCTATCCGTTCTCCAGCAGATCTTCCCAACCCAGAAATTGAACTGGCATCTCCTGCATTGCAGATGGTTTCTTTACCAACTGAGACATCAGGGAAGCCATACTTTTATGTAATCATTTGGAAACTCAGAATGTATGGTCTTTATCCTATAATAAATGATATAAGACATATTATCAATTTTGTAATTAAAATACTTTTGTTCTCTACTTTAGTTCAGTATCTTCAAAAAATGTTCAAAAATCCAACACTTTCTAAAAAGCAAAACCCTGGACATATTTTGGAATAAATAGAACATATATTGATTTAGGTGACGGCCCACCACTCTACTCTGCTCATTCTACTCTTCTCACCTCCAACATAGGAACACCTATGCTTCCCATTGCCTGATCTCATAATTTATTGCCTTGGTGAAAACTGATAAATATTCCTAGAATTGGTTGATATCTGTCTCAAATAATTAGTTCTTTGAATTCAAAATGTGTGACTCTGTAGATCTAAGACAGTGTTATTGACCCTCTGGTACAAGAAAATAATGGAAATTTTTGATAAATAATATTAAAGAGAGTACTGGTTTACATTATCAATGTGTGTGTATGTGTGTGTGTGTGTGTAAAAGTTGCTCATTCATGTCTGACTCTTTGTGACCCCAGGGACTTCAGCCTGCCAGTCTCCTCTGTCCATGGAATTCTCCAGGCCAAAATACAAGAATGGGTAGCTGTTCCCTTTTCTCAGGGATCTTCCCAACTGAGATATCTAACCCAGGTCTCCTACATTGCAGGCAGATTCTTTACCATCTGAGCCACCAGGGAAGCCCATTATCAATTAGGCATACCAACAGAGTATATATTCATCAATATATCAATTTTCATTTATATTTTTTGAACATTAGAAAACATTCCTTTCTAAAGTGCTGTTATTGTCCCTTGCTACAGTGCCTTGACTTTTGTTATTATTCAAATTTTTGTTGTTCAGTCACTAAGTCATATCGGACTTTACAACCACATGAACTGCAGCATACCAAGTTTCCCTGCCCCTTCACTGTCTCCCCGAATTTGCTCAAACTCATGTCCATTGGGTCAGTGATGCCATCCAACCATCTCATCCTCTGTTACCCTCTTCTCCTCCTGCCCTCACTATTTTCCAGCACATTAACCTAAATAATAGTAAGCTAACTATATGCAGGGACTTTTTCAGTTTTGTTTATGTCATATTGTGATACTTCAAACAGGGCCAGTATGTATTATCCACTCAGTATCTATTTTTTAACGAATTAATGTAATAATGTGTAACTAAATTTCCAGATATTCTTTTTATCTGTCCTAAATCAGAAGCAGTGTTAGTTAAGTCAGTAGCCTCCCCCAATTTTTTATATGTAGATACAAGATTGACTGGCAGAGCACAATGTATAATAGAACATGAATCAGATAAACTAGATAATTTCTAAAAAGAAAATTCTATGCAAAGCAAAGTTAATTTGGATTTCCTTTATTCCTCACATCAATCTAATAAGCTTGGAAAGTGTAGAATCTTCATTTGTCTTTGGATTGCATAGACACAGCCTTAACTGACTCTTTATATAATCATCACAAAGTAATTGTATTCCAGCTGGATGCTTTGTGACTCTCCTTTGACCACAAATTAGTTTGCACAAAGTGACACAAGCCATATTGTGTGGCATCTTTTATTACTGCCAGTCACTGACATGTAGCTGAGAACAATGAATATGTTTTGAACAAGAATCGCATTGTTATCTGGAAGGCCAAATTAGAACCTGCACTACCACAGATGTCTAAATAATTATTTTAGACATTTTTTCTGCCTTCCTCACCTTGTCCATAATAATGTAATTAATTACTGTTGGTACTTTTATATGTATTACAAGTTCCTAAGATACCTCCCTCCACTGAAGTAGATATAAAGTATTAACAATTAAATGAATAGCTTTGGGCTGGAGATAATCATAGTGGGCCTTTTCCCTCCTTTAGATGGCATGAGACTAATTATAGTACTTTACAAGGCAACAGAGACTAAGGAAAGCAACTAATGCTCCTTGAGATTGTCAAAGCCAAAAAGGTACACAAACACCCACTCAGCTTTTCAAAACCCTATTCATCTTGTATAAAAAAAGAAATTCAGTTAGCAATAATTTCATAAATGCAAATTGTCAATTAGATGCGATATATGAACACCTATATATGTATATAGGATTCCCTGGTGGCTCAGATGGAAAAGAATCTGCCTGCAATGCAAGAGACCTGAGTTCAACCCCTGGGTCAGGAATATTTCCTGGAGATGGGAATGTATTCTTCATTTCTTTATAATGTAATTTCCTTAATAATGTATCCAGTATTCTTGCCTGGAGAATTCCATGGATGGAGGGCTACAGTCCCTGGAGTTGCAAAGAGTTGGACACAATTGAACAACTAACAGTTTCACTTCATTTCATATATATACACATAGACATAAACACACAAATATACACACACTATACCATCTTCTAAGTAATTGTGTTAAATATCACCTCACTGAAAAAAGGAAATTAGAGTAAATTTTATTTCTAAATATTTATTAAAATTGAAAAATTAATAAACTGAAGAGACAAGTGACAAAGATTTAGGTATAAGCCCATAGCAGTCCCTAACCATACAGAAGCTAAATAAGACAATTAAATGAAAAACAAGGATGGGAAATTTTTCCCTACTCTTCTGGGTTCTTTTGGCCAGTCTAATAATTAAGTTGGCATAAGACACATTAATGGAACAAAATTAAATTTAATTTTGTACATATGGAGGTTTCATATATATAGTACCAAAGAAATGACCAAAGCAGGCAGTTTTTGTACCTTCTAGACAAAGAAAAAGTAAATTTGTAAGGAATTGACAAAACAAAGAAACTTGGGCTTGGGTGCTAATTAATGAAGAATGTAAGCATAGTTTTTAATACAGTTTTCTCAGCCCTGAATTCCCTAACTGTGGCAAGTCTGTCTATCTCCTGGTTGCAGGAAAGTTAACTTTTACATAGGAATTTTTTTCTTGATTTCAGAGGAGGAGCAGAGTGTTCTTTTACTGGCTGTTTCTCAGGTAAGTTTAATTCAAAATAATCAATTTGTCACTTTGGTATATTTTGGGGTGAAGTGCCCTGAGCTCCAGCAATATTTTATAATTATTATACTGGATTTAGATGGAAAAGTTTGCATCAGTTATCTTACTGTGTGAAGGTATTGCATGAAGACATAGAACTATTTTTTGTTTGTTTAAATGTATATTCAGTTTAATATAACATCGAAAAAAAGGGTAGAAATGAGGATATTCAAAATAAAAAAGCAAATTAAGCAGTGACAAATATTAACTATGCACCTTAAAAAACTTCATAAGCAAACTTTAAAATCATATACTCATGACATCAGTTTTTACACATCATGTTAAAAATGAAATATTACTGAGCCTAAGATGAAGATTCACACTAGCATTAGTTTTGTTAATATATGCTTTTAGAAATTAAAAATTATAAAAAGTAAGTGCAATATAAAAAAAAAAAAAAGTTTTATTCTCCAGAGATGGCCTGTCCAATTCAAAGCAAAAACTATGATCAAATTCCCATTAGAGCTGCTATGGCCAATTTTCAGGGACATATAATAAAGTGCTTGCCTTCAAGAAGTTTATAATTTCATAGTGTCATTGAAGTCAAAGACAAACAGACAAATCTTAATATAAGACTACGGGCTTCCCAGGTGTCGCTAGTGATAAAGAACCTACCCGTCAATGCAGGGGACATGAGAAGAGTATTCGATCCCTGGGCCTGGATCAGGAAGATCCCCTGGAGGAGGGCATGGCAGCCACTCCAGTATTCTTGCCTGGGGAATCCCAGGGACAGAGCCTGGCGGACTGCAGCCCATAGGGTCGCAAAGAGTTGGATAAAATTGAAAGGACTTATTTAGCATTCAAAGTATAAGACTGAATGTATATACTTCAGCAGGTATACGTTTATAGCACCTTTGAGTGTTATTAGGAAGATATAATATCAATTTATAATAATTCTACAATATTTCATAAAAAATAATTGAGGTGAATCTTAAAGATTTTAAAATTCATAAAAGGCAACATTTCCAAAAAGAGTACATTCTGGACACAGGAAACTATATAGATAAATTAATTAGATACAGTATTACAGTATGATACTACATTACCTCAGGTTGACCCCCATTTATGGTCCAATTGACCACTTATTTTGTACTCAACATTTTTTTTAATATGTACCATAAAACAGGGATCATTCTTGGTAATCACAAAAAAACAGGAAATAATTCTGTTAAAATTTCATTAAGCTAACTAATTACTTACTATACATATTATGTGGATACATATTATGCAGTAAAATAAAGTAAGATAAATGAATATAGACACTGGAGTGATGTATTCTGATGATTAGAATGGCATCTGTCTCTTATACACATCTTGTTTATTTCTTGTATAGAACTGTGTACATGCATGTCTCTCATAATCTTTTACATTTTCCTTTCTTTCCTTTTCTTATTTTTTTTATTTATTCATTTCATTCCTTGATGCTGTGACTCTCCTATACTCTTTCAATCTCTTGAATTTTCCCCTTGATTTCCTTGCAAAAGAATTGCACCTTTAAGTTGCATAATCAGATAACTTTAATTTCAAGTTCTGTCACTCAATTAATAAGAGGAAATAAGCAAAAGAATACTGTGTTTTCATGCTCTAGAATTAGAAAAAGTGCTATTCTTTTCTACAACATTTTGGACCCCCTGATGCTCAGAGAGTAGGAATTTAGGAAGATAATAAAGGAGTTAATTGCAATAGTCAAGATGGAAAGTGATTAAAGCATTTAATGGAAGCATTTCTATGATTATATTCATTGTCACAGTACTGCCAAGTCTTACTAGGACCACAGAAGCACATAATGAATGAACAGTAAAAATGTATGGGTCAATATTTTATTTTTAATTGCTTCTAATTTTAATTTCCTAAAATATAACCACATGATAATTATTAAAGTCCAGCATACACAGTATATGAATAGTAAAGATTTTTCACTTGTCTTCAGAAATTCCTCTCCAGTGATTACTGATTCTTCCCAGTTGTACCTGTGTGCTGAAATGAATTATATCAGGAACTGGAATGTACAGGGGAAAGGAAACAAAAAGGAACCATTGGATATATCTTCTGGGCCAGAAATTCCTTACTATTTCATAGTACATAAGTATGCTACCCGTACTCATCCCCAGGCTGCATCTTTTATGTGTCATGATAAGAGCTGATGATAAATTTTCCTATAAGTATCCGGACACTGAAGAGGTGAGAATCAAGGCAATATATATATATATTTTACCTCTCTTCTTACAATGAGAAAAAGACATCTGTCTAACTCTGCTCTTGAAAGAGTTTCCTTCTTACTCCAACCTTCTCCTGAAGACTTTTCTGATGTGAAGTTATTTTCAAATCTGAGGGCTTCATTTCTTTGGCATGTAAATTCTTTGGGAGGTAATGCTCTATTCTCAGAGGCACCTTGGGGCTTAATCTAGAACCAAGTTCAAGCTGTAGCCCTTTGACTTTTGGGGGATGTAAGAAATTTTTATTAGCCTTTTGGATCAGAGCAGCTAACTAGAAAAATAGCTGCAGATATAATTCTCATGATATCTGAAACGCTTATAAG
The DNA here is from genome assembly GCA_006410635.1 of Cephalophus harveyi. Taxonomy (NCBI): domain Eukaryota; kingdom Metazoa; phylum Chordata; class Mammalia; order Artiodactyla; family Bovidae; genus Cephalophus; species Cephalophus harveyi. The sequence goes on from SJYT01081277.1 coordinate 65,287, forward strand.
AGAATTGAAAACATACATCCTCTACATCTAGAGTGTTTATGTTTCAGTGGATTAAAAAGGTAAAGCTTTTTATAGGAAGAATGAGGGAAAAAAAAAAAAAAAGTTTTATTCTCCAGAGATGGCCTGTCCAATTCAAAGCAAAAACTATGATCAAATTCCCATTAGAGCTGCTATGGCCAATTTTCAGGGACATATAATAAAGTGCTTGCCTTCAAGAAGTTTATAATTTCATAGTATCATTGAAGCCAAAGACAAACAGACAAATCTTAATATAAGACTACGGGCTTCCCAGGTGTCGCTAGTGATAAAGAACCTACCCGTCAATGCAGGGGACATGAGAAGAGTATTCGATCCCTGGGCCTGGATCAGGAAGATCCCCTGGAGGAGGGCATGGCAGCCACTCCAGTATTCTTGCCTGGGGAATCCCAGGGACAGAGCCTGGCAGACTGCAGCCCATAGGGTCGCAAAGAGTTGGATAAAATTGAAAGGACTTATTTAGCATTCAAAGTATAAGACTGAATGTATATACTTCAGCAGGTATACGTTTATAGCACCTTTGAGTGTTATTAGGAAGATATAATATCAATTTATAATAATTCTACAATATTTCATAAAAAATAATTGAGGTGAATCTTAAAGATTTTAAAATTCATAAAAGGCAACATTTCCAAAAAGAGTACATTCTGGACACAGGAAACTATATAGATAAATTAATTAGATACAGTATTACAGTATGATACTACATTACCTCAGGTTGACCCCCATTTATGGTCCAATTGACCACTTATTTTGTACTCAACATTTTTTTTAATATGTACCATAAAACAGGGATCATTCTTGGTAATCACAAAAAAACAGGAAATAATTCTGTTAAAATTTCATTAAGCTAACTAATTACTTACTATACATATTATGTGGATACATATTATGCAGTAAAATAAAGTAAGATAAATGAATATAGACACTGGAGTGATGTATTCTGATGATTAGAATGGCATCTCTGCTAGAGTGATGTTGATCATTTGATGAAAAGCTTAACTGAAATAATTGCAAAAATCATGCATGTGTAGGGGAGGAAAAAAAAACCATTTTTTTTAATCCATTTGAGGTTCGCTTTGGAGCATATAAATTAGGCTAACAAAGGAGATATTAACAAGAAAGAAACAATAAATGTATTAGTATGTGTATCTTGGAATACAAAAAGAAGCAGGGCAAAGGCTAACAGAGTTTTGTCAAGAGACACACTGGTCATAACAAACATCATTTTCCAACAATAAAAGAGACGACCTCTACATGTGAACATGGCCAAATCAGTTCAGTTCAGTTCAGTTGCTCAGTCGTGTCCGACTCTTTGTGACCCCATGAATCGCAGCACGCCAGGCCTCCCTGTCCACCACCAACTCCCAGAGTTCACTCAGACTCACACCCATCGAGTCAGTGATGCCATCCAGCCATCTCATCCTCGGTCGTCCCCTTCTCCTCCTGCCCCCCATCTCTCCCAGAATCAGAATTTCAAAGAAAAACAAATGCAAGAAAGCAAAGTGGTTATCTGAGAAGGCTTGGCCAATAGCTGATAAAAAAAGAGAAGCCAAAAGCAAGAGAGAAAGAGAAAGATATACCCAACTGAATGCAGAGTTCCAAAGAATAGCAAGGAAAGATAAGAAAGCTTTCTTCAGTGAACAATACAAAGAAATAGTATAAAATAATAGAATGGGAAAGACTAGAGATCCCTCCAAGAAAATTGGAGATATCAAGGGAACATTTCATGAAAAGATGGGCATAATAAAGGACAGAAACAGTAAGGATTAACAGAAGCAGAAGATATTAACAATAGGTGGTAAGAATACACAAAAGAACTATACAAGAAAGGTTTTTATGACCAAGATAACCACAATGGTGTGATCACTCACCTAGAGCCAGACACCCTGGAGTGAGTGTAAAGTGAAGTGGATCTTAGGAAGCATTACTGCAAACAAAGCTATTGGAGGTGATGGAATTCCAGGTGACCTATTTCAAATCCTAAAAGAGGATGTTAAAATGCTGCACTAAATATGTCAGTGAATTTCAAAAACTCAGCAGTGGCCACAAGACTGCAAAAAGTCAGTTTTCATTCCAATCACAACTAAGTGCCAGAGAATGTTCAAACTTCCATACAATTGCTCTCATTTCACATGCTAACAAGATTATGTTTGAAATCCTTCAAGCTCTGTTTTAGCAGTACATAAAACGAGAACTTCCAGATGCACATGCTGGGCTTAGAAAAGGCAGAGATCAAATTGCCAACATTTGTTGGATCCAAGAAAGCAAGAGACTCCAGAAAAAACATCTACTTCTGCTTCATTGACTACATGAAAAGCTTTGACTGTGTGGATCACAACAAAATGTGGAAAATTCTTAAAAAGATGGAAATACCAGACCACATTACCTGTCTCCTGAGAAACCTGTATGCAGGTCAAGAAGCAATAGTTAGAATTGGTGGTGGAACAATGGATTGGTTCAAAATTGGGAAAGAAGTATGTCAAGGCAGTCTGTTGTCATCCTGTTTATTTAACTTGCATGCAGAGTACATGATCCAAAATGTCACTCTGGATGAAGCACAAGCTGGGAGAAATATCAACAACCTCAGGGATGCAGATGATACCACTCTAATGGCAGAAACTGAAGAAGAACTAAAAAACCTCTTGATGAGTGTGAAAGAAGAGAATAAAATCTCTGTCTTAAAACTCAACATTGGAAAACTAAGATCATGGCATCTGGTCCTTCACTTCATGCAAATAGAAGCGGGGAAAGAGGAAGCAGTGACAGATTTTACTTTCTTCAGCTCCAGAGTCACTGCAGATCGTGACTGCAGCCATGAAATTAAAAGACACTCCTTGGAAAAAAAGCTATGACAAACCCAGTGAACACATTAAAAAGCAGAGACATCACTTTGCTGGCAGAGGTTCATATAGTCAAAGCTATAGTTTTTCCAGCAGTCATGTAAGGATGTGAGAGTTGGACTATAAAGAAAGTTGAGTGCCGAGAAATTGATACTTTTCAACTGTGGTGTGGGAGAAGACTCTTGAGAGTCCTTGGACTGAAAGGAGATCAAACTGCTACTGCTGCTAAGTTGCTTCAGTCATGTCTGACTCTGTGTGACCCCATAGACGGCAGCCCACCAGGCTCCTCCGTCCCTGGGATTCTCCAGGCAAGAACAGTGGAATGGGTTGCCATTGCCTTCTCCAATGCATGAAAGTGAAAAAATGAAAGTGAAGTCGTTCAATCGTGTCCAACTCTTTGCGACCCCATGGACTGCAGCCTACCAGGCTCCTCCACCCATGGGATTTTCCAGGCAAGAGTACTGGAGTGGGTTGTCATTGCCTTCTCCGTTCATTGGAAGGATTGATGCTAAAACTTCAATACTTTGGCCACCTGACGCGAAGAGCTGACTCATTGGAAAAGACCCTGATGTTTGCAAAGATTGAAGGAAAAGGGAGAAGAGGGTGGCAGAGGACGAGGTTGTTAGATAACATCACTGACTCAATGGACATGAGTTTGAGTAAACTCTAGGAGATAGTGAAGGACAGGGTAGCCTGGTGTGCTGCAGTCCATGGGGTCGCAAAGAGTCGGGCATTACTTTGTGACTAAACAACAACATACATACATACGGGAGCGCTCAGATATGAGTAACTCAAAAAGAGTGGTTAGAAATTGGAGTCTATATATCTTATTTAAAAGAAAGGGATGGGGTGTTAGGGCACTTATGGAAAACAAATGATTGTTTGGAAAGATAAATGGGATCTTAGCAGAATAGATGGAAGACGTAAAATAATAATAATAAGAAAGAAACCTCAATTAAATAGAGTCGAGAGACCAGAATGGGGAACTTTAATGTCCTACCAGAGTTCAAAATAAAGAAGTCCCCTCTTCCTTCCTGGCAAGGACTCAGCCAATGAAAAACCATGGAACCCTTGTTAACTGTAGCCCTCCCAACTTCCTTTTCCTCTGTAAAAGTGTTCTTTCCTTGCCATGTAGGGACATGCACATGGCTCTTCATGGTTGCAGACCCTATATTACAATTCTCTGCTGATCCTGAACAAACCCCTTTTTTGCTTGAGAAATAACTGGTAGTCTGTTTGTTTTAGGTCAATATTTTGGTGTCCTCTGAGACCAGGGAAGACCCCTGGAGGGCTCTGGAACTGGTGAGCAAGCTTCTGTGGTTCTACAATTGAGTCTACCGTGCTTAATGCTTTTCATGTCAGTCTTGCACGTTGAAGGTTTGTTCCTCTCCTGGATCTGAGATTACACTATCTTTGCATGTGAAGTTCTGCAGGGTTTATTTGGGTTCTTTTTTAAGGTTTTATTCTGTATGGTTAAGGTCTTATTCTATATGTGAATGATCATTTGGCACTTTAGTCTGATTTTGGTATTAAACAGTTCCAATCCAAGCTGGCTTATAAAACTGTCAGCCCATTCTTTTGGGAACAGAGACCACTTCACTGAAAATGTGCTATTGGTCCATTCCTGTGGGATAGAGGCTGGTCTTGGGAAATAAGCTAAAATTTTGACTGCTTCTTTGGGGAGAAATTGCTTGATGCAATACATTTACCTTCTTCTTTAGCAATTATGATGATTCCAGGTCATTCTAAACTTTTCTGGAATCTAAGGAAGATCACCTAGCTTATATTTTCACAAGGAATGCTGCCCTTAAAGAAACCAATTGCAACCATGTTATTTCATGGTCCAAAGGAATATTTCCCCAAATAATAAATCATAAAAACTTACTAAAGAAGCCTAACAATTGGCCTTAGGTGAAACAAACAAACAAACAAAAGAAACACAACATTGGAGATTTAATAATTATTGATTTGATATAAAGAGAAAGCTTTGATATGGGCCAAATAACAATCCAGCCTTACTCAGTTCAGTTCAGTCACTCAGTTGTGTCCGACTCTTTGTGACCCCATGAATTGCAGCACGCCAGGCCTCCCTGTCCATCACCAATTCCTGGAGTTCACTCAGATTCATGTCCATTGAGTCAGTGATGCCATCCAGCCATCTCTCTATCGTCCCCTTCTCCTCTTGCCCCCAATCCCTTCCAGCATCAGAGTCTTTTCCAATGAGTCAACTCTTTGCATGAGGTGGCCAAAGTACTGGAGTTTCAGCTTTAGCATCATTCCTTCCAAAGAAATCCCAGGGCTGATCTCCTTCAGAATGGACTGGTTGGATCTCCTTGCAGTCAAAGGGGCTCTCAAGAGTCTTCTCCAACACCACAGTTCAAAAGCATCAATTCTTTGGCGCTCAACCTTCTTCACGGTCCAATAGATGTCCCCTAAACAATGCCTCACTAAGTTCTTGTGGCTGCCATGTCCTGAAGGACCTATCCCTTCCCGTCTCATTCTCCATAAAAACCAAGATGACTTTATGTGGTTCATGGTGAGAGAACTCTGTGTTCCA
>SJYT01081286.1:7620-22291 GCA_006410635.1 Cephalophus harveyi
AACATTCAGAAAATGAAGATCATGGCATCTGCTCCCATCACTTCATGGGAAATAGATGGGGAAACAGTGGAAACAGTGTCAGACTTTATTTTTTGGGGCTTCAAAATCACTGCTGATGGTGACTGCAGCCATGAAATTAAAAGACGCTTACTCCTTGGAAGATAAGTTATGACCAACCTAGATAGTATATTCAAAAGCAGAGACATTGCTTTGCCTACTAAAGTCCGTCTAGTCAAGGCTATGGTTTTTCCAGTAGTCATGTATGGATATGATAGTTGCACTGTGAAGAAGGCTGAGCACCGAAGAATTGATGCTTTTGAACTGTGGTGTTGGAAAAGACTCTTGAGAGTCCCTTGGACTGCAAGGAGATCCAACCTGTCCATTCTGAAGGAGATCAGCCCTGGGATTTCTTTGGAAGGACTGATGCTAAAGCTGAAACTCCAATACTTTGGCCACCTGAGGTAAAGAGCTGAGTCATTGGAAAAGACTTTGATGCTGGGAGGGATTGGGGGCAGGAGGAGAAGGTGACGACCGAGGATGAGATGGCTGGATGGCATCACTGACTCAATGGACGTGAATCTGAGTGAACTCTGGGAGTTGGTGATGGACAGGGAGGCCTGGCGTGCTGCATTTCATGGGGTCACAAATAGTCGGACATGACTGAGCGCCTGAACCAAACTGAATGAACTAAAGATTAAAAAAAACATAGGATCATAACAATAAATGAAGAAAAAGCATTTTAAAAATCCAGCACCTATCTAGGATAAAAACTGTCAACAAACTTGGAAGAGAGGGTAATTTTCACAACTTGCTAAAGAACACTGGCAAAAAATACCTACAGCTGAGATCATACTTAGAAACTAGATTATTCTTGCTAAGATTGGGAACCAGGCAAGTATGTCTGCTCTCAGCAGTTTATTGACAGTCTTAGTTAATGAAATAAGTCAAAAATGAAAAGGTATAAATATACAGAGGAATAAATAAAGCTATCTTTTTAGAACACATGATTATCTATGTAGAACACATGATTATCTATGTAGAAAATACTGAAGTATCAACATACACAAAATAGAAACTCCAGGAGTAATTAGCAGTTATACTTAAGTTTCAGCATACAAGGCTGATATACAAAAATAGATTTCTTATATATTGTTAATGAACAATTAGAACTTGAAATTGAAAACACAAGATAATGTACAGTAGCACCAAAATTTGGAGAAGGTGATGGCACCCCACTCCAGTTGTCTTGCCTGGCAAATCCTATGGACAGAGGAGCCTGGTAGGCTGCAGTCCATGGGGTCGCGAAGAGTCTGACACGACTGAGCGACTTCCCTTTCACTTTTCCCTTTCACGCATTGGAGAAGGAAATGGCAACCCTCTCCAGTGTTCTTGCCTGGAGAATCCCAGGGACGGGGGAGACTGGTGGACTGCCGTCTATGGGGTCACACAGAGTCGGACACGACTGAAGTGACTTAGCAGCAGCAGCAGCAGCAGCAGCAGCAGCAGCAGCAGCAGCACCAAAATTACTTATGTATAAAATCTAACAAAATATTTACAAGATATTCTGAAAACTAAAAATTTCTTATTAAAAACAAATCTAGATAGATTGAGTGATATTCCATGCACATGGCCAGGAAGACTCAGTATTATCAAGATATCAGTTCTTCCCTACTCAATCTATACATTCAATGCAATTCCAATCAAAATCCCAGCAAGTTATTTTATACATATCAACAAACTGATTCTAAAGGTTATATGGGCCTTTCTGCCCATGGACACTGCTGAGTAAGCATTGTGGAAGACTTCCCCCTCCACTGCATCATGTCTAAATGAGTCTCCCTAAGAGCTGCAGTAGCTGTTTATGGGAGGTTTGAGCTTTGAAACAACCAGTGAGTCTAAGGATTCATTTTGAGCAATGGGGAATGCTCACAAACTATGTATGTGGTAATGAGGGATCCAAACACGAAGTGCTCCAGAAGCTTTGGGTTTGTCACATATGCCACTGTGGAGGAGGTGAATGCAACCATGAATGCAAGTCCACTCAAGGTGGAGGGAAGAGTTGTGGAACCAAAGAGGGGCGTCTCAGGAGAAGATTCTCAAAGACCTGATACCCACTTAACTGTGAAAAAGATTTTTGCTGGTGACAATAAAGAAGACACTGAAGAACATCACCTAAGAGATTATTTTGAACAGTATGGAAAAATTTAGGTGATTAAAATCAAAACCACCAAGGCAGTGGTCAAAAGAGAGGCTTTGCTTTTGTAGTCTCTGATGACCATGACTCCATAGACAAGACTGTCATTCAGAAATACCACACTGTGAATGGTCACAACTGTGATGTAAGAAAAACCCTGTCTAAGCAAGAGATGGCTAGTGTTTCATCTAGCCAGAGGTTGAAGTGGTTCTAAAAACTTTGGTGGTGGTCGAGGAGATGGTTTTGGTGGGAATGACAACTTTGGTTGTAGAGGAAACTTCAGTGGTCGAGGTGGCTTTGGTGGCAGTCATGGTGGTGGTGGATATGGTGGATGTGGGGATGGTTATAATGGGTTTGATAATAATGGAAGCAATTTTGGAGGTGGCAGATGCCATGGTTTTGCCAACTACAACAATCAATATTCAAATTTTGGACCTATGATAAGAAGAAACTTTGGAGGCAGTGGTTCTGGCCCCTATGGTGGTAAAGACCAATACTTTGCCAAACCATGAAACCAAGGAGGCTATGGTGGTTCCAGCAGCAGCCGCTATGGCAGTGGCAGAAGGTTCTAATTACTTCCAGGAAACAAAGCTTATCAGGGGAGGAGAGCCAGAGAAGTGGCAGGGAACAGTTTGGTAAAAACATGTAATTGCTTCAGCTAATTGAGAGTTAAAAGGGAGTAGGCTTACTTCTCTTAACACATTTAAAAAATACATATTACATTATTAATTATGGGCACAATATTGTGCAGCAAAATATTTCCTTTTTTGTAATATCTTTTCCAGTTTTTCTCTTAGGGTAATCTGGCCTCATAGAATGAATTAGGAAACAGTTCTCCTGATTATATTTTCTGGAAGAGATTGTAGAGAATTGTAATTTCATGTTTAAATGTTTGATAGGATTTACCAGTAACCCCCATCTGGTCCTGATGCTTTCTGTTTTGGAAAATTATTAATTACAGATGCAATCTCTTTAACTGATATAGGTCTACTCAGATGATCTATTTCTCCTTGGATGAGTTTTGGTAGATTATGTCTTTCAAGTTATTTGTTCATTTCATCTAGGTTATCAAATTTGTGGGGATAGGATTATTCGTAATATTTATTGTTTTTTTAATGTCTGGTAGTGGTGGCTTCTTTTCTATTTCTGATATTAGTAATTTGTGTTTTTTCTGTTTTCTACTTAGTTAACCTAGCTAGATATTTAACAGTATTATTGAATTTTTTTTTACTTTACAATATTGTATTGGTTTTGCCATACATCAACATGAATCTGTCATAGAAGCAGCTTTCTCTGTTACTTGCCTATTTGTCATTTCGTTGATGCTTATTTTTATTATTTCTTTCCTTCTGCTTACTTTGGATTTAATTTGCTCTTCTTTTTCTAGTTTCCTAAGCTTAGATTATTAATGTTTTTTTTTCTTCTTCTGTGATCAGTGCTATTAATTTCCCTCTAAGCATTGCTTTCACTGCATCTCATACATTTTAAAAGTTGTATTTCAATTTCCATTTAGTTCAAAATATTTTAAAAAATTTCTCTTGAAGCTTTTCCCTTGAACCATGTGTTATTTAGAAGTATATAATCTCAATGTATTTTGAGATTTTCCAGTTATCTTTCTATGGTTGATTTATCACTGAATTCATTGTGTTCTGAGAGCATACTTTGTATGAATTCTGTTCTCAATTTATTTAAGGTGTACTTTATGGCACAGAACATGATCTGTCTTGATGCATGTTCCATGTGAGCTTGAGAAAAATGTATTTAGCTCTCTTTTGATGAAATATTAAATAGATATCAATTAGATCTTATTGATTGGTGGTACTGTTAAGTTCAACTGTGTCCTTACTGACTTTCTGCCTTATGGACTTATCAATTGAGGGGTGTTGAAATCTCCAGTTATAATGGGGGATTCATTTATTTCTCCTTGCAGTTCTGTCCATTTTTGGCTCATGTATTTTGATGCTGTTTTCAGTATATGCATTAAGGATTGTTGTGTCTTCTTGGAAAATTGACCCTTTTATCTCTAAGTAATACCTTTCTTAACAATCCTGATAATTTTCCTTGTAATACCTTTCTTAACAATCCTGATAATTTTCCTTGCTCTGAAGTCTTGCTTTATCTTGTATTAATATAGCTATTCCAACTTTCTTTTGATTAGTGTTAGCATGGCCTATCTTTCTCCTTCCCTTTTCTTTTAATGTATATGTATCTTGATGTTTAAAGTAGGCTTCTTATAGTCTTTTTTTATGCACTCTGAAAATCATTTTTCATTAATGTATTTAGACCATTGATTTTAAAGTGATTATTGATATAGATGGGTTAATGTTTATCAATTTACTACTGTTTATTAATATCAATATACTGTTTATTAATATTTATTAATGTTTTTATTCATTACCCTTATTCTCTCTGAAAAGTTCTTAATATTTCTTTCATGAGAAGTTTACTGGTAACAAATTACTTTATTTTTTGCTTGTCTGAAAAAAGTCCTTATGTCTCCTTCATATTTGAAGAATAATTTCCCTAGAGTACAGACTTCTAGGTTGACATTTTTTTTTCTTTCAATGCTAAATATTTTATTCCACTATCTTTTTGTTTTCTTTGTTGCTGAAGAGAATTCCAGTGTAATTCTTATTCTCTTTCCTCTGTACATGGTGTTGTTTTTTCCTCCTCTGGCTTCTTTCCAGAGTCTTTGGTGTTTATCATGCCTGCTGTTTTCTGGATCTGATTTAGATTCTATTATTAATTTTGTGGAAATTCTTAGTCATTATTGGGTCAAATATTTCATTTATTCCTTTCTCTTTTCCTTCTCCTTCTGGTATTCTCATTACATATGTGTTATATCTTTTCTAATTATCCCACTTGAATATTCTTTTTCATTTCTTTATCTCTTTTCACTTCAGTTTTAGTAGTTTCTTTTGACATTTCGTTACGTTTACTTACTCTTCTTGGCTGTTTCTAATCTATTGATGAGCCCATCAAAAGCATCTTTCATTTCTGTTACAGTGTTTTAAGATTTCTAACATTTCTTTTTGACTCTCTCTTGGAGTTTCTATCTCTCTGCTTACATTACCCATCTGTTCTTACATGTTGTCCACTAAGCCATGAGAACCCTTAGATATTAATTATAGTTATTTTAAATTCTTCTGATAATTCCAAGATTTCTGACATATCTGAGTCTGGTTCTGATGCTTGCTCTGTCTCTTTATACTGTGTGGGTATTTTTCTTAAGTATGTTTTAATTGAAAGCTAGGCATGATGTACTAAAAGGAGTAATGTTTCCCATGGAGGTTTCTGCTTCTGGTCTTCTGTTTGAATAAGTTGTGATTCTCTGTGTTCATTTTTCTCTCTAGTTTGGGAATGGCAGTTTGTCCTGTGATACCAGTTTTCTGATGAATCTAAGAAGAGTTGCTAATTTCCAGTTTGTTCAGCTTTTTTCTTTATGTGAGGGGAAGAGTGATGTCTTCCAAGCTCCTTACATGCTCATCTAAGAACTGAATTTCATGAAGTCTCCATTCTTTTTTTAATCTATAATCATGATTTTATGCCAGTTAACCCACCAAAAGTATTCATCAAGGTCACCAGTGGCCTCTGAGATCTTGATACATTATTAATATTCTCTTCCATGTCTTTATCCTTCTTTTCTTTATCCTTTTTTTCTGGCCTGGAATCATTCATGTTCACGTCTCCATTCTATAAGACCCTTTTTTAGCAAAGGGTTCTCTCTGTAACTACTTCTTTCTTTCCTAACAAACTTCTCAAAAGAGTAGTTTATGCTCACTCTCTGGAGATAGCTTTATTGTCAGGAATTTTTCAGTTAAGTTTCCACTCTGACTCCTTCACTGAAAGTTCATTTGCTAAAGTCAACAATGACTTCACTCATTGCTGTGTCATATGGACATATTTAATTATTAGTCTTTTGAGCCTACATGAAACTCCATTCCTTTGGCTTCCACTCTCTCTCTCTCTCTTTTTTTTTCTCCTTTCCTCAGACCATTACTTCTGTTTCTTTTGCTGAACGCTCTTTGTCTGCCCTATACATATTATAATCCCCTTGGAGTTCCATCTTTGGCCATCTTTCATGTCATTCTATACATATTTCCTTGGTGATCCCATCTTCTCCCATGATTTTAAATCAACATGAAGTAACAATTCCAAATGATTTTCTCCAGACCAAATAACTTCTGATTTCCAGATCTGGATATATATTCCATAAGTGGTCATGTTGAAATGAATATCTAATAGGGATATTACACTCTGAATGTCTCAAAATATACTTAATATTATTTTCTGTCTCTAATGGTTGCAATTTTAGTGATAACACCATCACCCACCATCTACCCAGTCACCAAGCCTGAAAGGCATCTTGGAGTCCTCCTTATCCTTTATGTCCCATGTTTAGTCAGTCACCAGCCCCCTTTTTACTTCTAAATACCCTTCTGATATATCCTCTCCTGTATATAACTATTGCCACTCTTGTGTTCAGATACTCATCTTTTCTCACATGAATTGCTAGCTATAAGAGCCTTGCTTCTGATCTGATTTCTACATTGCTGCCAGGATGAGGTTTCAAAAACACAAATATGACCACATTAGTCTTTAGTGCAAATGCCTTATGTACCTCAAGTTTCCTTAAGGAGTTAACAAATTTCTTCACCTGGCATACAGGACTTTTAGATCTAGTCCCTGCCTGTCTCTCTAGCCTACTTCCTGACTCCTTCTCCACTCCCACTTTAGATTGGCTCCTTGTTTCAGAGTATTCCCAATTGTACTTGGAATGTTGTTCCTTTCTCTACTCCCTGCTGAATCTCTTCTTGTCTTTCAAAACTTAAGTATACTGATTGAGACTTATGTATTGACTCTTCTATAAAGAGTCTCCCTTTGTTGCCTTCCATCTCCTAGACAAAGATCACTCCCTTTACTGTAGCAATTCTATATATTTTATACATAAGGATATAGCTACACACACCAACCTAGCTTTTTATTTCCTGTTTTACATGTGTGTTTTTTCTATTAAGATTGAATACTGTTTGATGGTAAAGAGCATGCTTAGGCATCTTGAATTCCATAACACTTGGTTCAGTGCCTGGCATATATTAGATGCTCAAGAAATATTTGTCAAATGGGTAAATGAATGCAGGGTTTGTGCCTTATTTCCTCAGAAATACCTAACTCCATAATTTGAAAGTAGTACGTGCTTGAGAAATGTTGAGTGAAGGAACCTTTGAAAATTTGGTTCTAGTTGTCTCCCAGGTGTATCTTTCTGAAACTGGGAACTCTGATTGCTCCAGGCTCTAGTCATGCCTCTGTTTTGACATTTATCATAGGCTGTCTTGCGTCACAGCAAGTTGGGTCCATGTTTGTGTATTCTTAAGAAATTATGAATTCCTGGAGGTTCAGGGCCATATACGTTCTTCTTCTACTTTCCTATAACATGCTTGGCACAGGATCTGATACATAGTAGGTATTCAGTAAAAGATTATTGAATTAAATCTAGTTTTAGTTATTTGTATTTTCTCTGGTATGTGACTCTGGGATACAGTGAGTCTCAAGATACCTGGGATGCAGTGAGTCTCAAGGAAACTTAGCTTCTTTCCTTGGGCCCATGGCTGTGCCATCTTCCCAATAGATCAGCAGTCTTCAAAATTAGTTACGTTTGCAGGAAGTTTCCCATGGCAGTTGCCTTGTCTCTCCTAATCTATCCTTGACAAAAAAGAATGGACTACACTTTGGCTTGGGTATCTTTGTTTCTTCCCTTAGCTTCCATGCCTTTACCACATTTTCAGTACCCTTCATTTTCTGTTTTACAGAGAAGGCCATAGGGGTAGGAGGTCTTCAGTTTCCTTCCCTTCTCCAACCATTTTCAGTGCTATGGTGTGAGTGTTTGTGTCCCCTCAAAGTTTATAAGTTGGGGTCCTGATCTACCTAAGGTGATGGTGTTGGGAGGTGGGATCTTTGGGAGATGATTAGGTCATGAGAGTGGAGCCCTATTGATTGGGATTAGTACCCTTATAAAAGAAACCTTAGAGGGATTCCTCACCCCTTCTACCATGTGAAGATACAACAAGAAGTTGGTGACCTGGAAGAGGGCTGTCTCCTGACCATATTAGCACTTTGATCTTGAACTTTCCAGCCTCCAAAACTGTGAGAAATCAATTTCTGCAGTTTATAAGCTACCCTGTCTTTGATATTTTGTTATAACAATCTGAATGGATTAAGACAGTTACTTTCTCCTCTCCAACCAAACTCAGTTAGTCATCTGTGGCAGTATAGGGTAATGGTTAAGAGTGTGGGTTCTTGTTTTCTTGAAGTTCCTTGCCACTTATCTGTACAGTCATAGATAAGTTTAGCTAACCTCTCTGAACCCAATTTCCACATATATGAAGTGGAACTAACAATAACACCTATCTTATAGGGTTATTATGAGGATTAAATAAGATAAAGTATGTAGAGTATAACACAGCACTTAGCATCTTTTCTTTCTTTGTTCTCTCTTTTGGATTGGAACATATCCCCTATAGATAGCTGTTGTTAGGGTCAGTGGATTGATTGGCCAAGACTCTGGGAATTATTGTGTCTGGCAGTGAAATATATCCTGTTCCTTTAGATTTATGTATATGCATTTTAATTTTTTATAAAAAATATTAAGCCCTTGAACACTTGGCCATTTATTCCACAGAAATGGAAAATTATTTTCATTCAGAAACTTGTCCATGAATGTTCTTTATTTGTAATAACCCCAAACTGGAAACTACCCACATGTCCTTCATTGAATAAGTACTTAGACATATTTTGGTGCATCCATACAATTGGAATACTGCTCATCAATAAAAAGAAAGACAGTATTAATATATGCAAAACTTGGATGGATATTAAGCAAATTATGTTGAATGAATAGAACCAATCTCAAATATTATACCATGAATAATTCTCTGTTTCCAGAACTATTTTTTTCAAAATAACATTGTGGGAGTTGAGAACAGATTGGATTACTGTTTGCCAAGAGTTAAGGATAGCTAGATGGAGAAGGGTGAGTGTGACTATAATGGAATAGTATGAGGGCATCTTGTGTTTTATCTTGATTGTGGTGGTAGTTATACAAAGCTATACATGTGATAGAATTACATACAGCTACACACACAGTATATAATTATAGAACATGTACATGCTATACATGAATAGGTACATTTATAACTGTTTCAATCTGGATATGGTCTCGATTGTAGCAATGCCAGTTTCCTAGAGTTGATGTTGTACTATAGTGATTGCAAGATGTTAAATTGACAGAGACTGGGTGAAAGGTTCATGGAAATTTTGTAACAGTGAGAATACTGGACCACAGTACTATGGGATCATACTTACATATGATCTTGATAATTTTCCATATTGCTTTCCAAAAGTGATACAGCATTGCAATCAGCAATGTATAATTATACTAGTTTTACCACCATCTTGTCAGCATAAGGTATTTTGCAAGTTTCATTAGTGCAAAATTATGGTTCCATGTCACTTCAAATTATCACATCTGTCATTACTAGTGAGGGCTTCCCTGTTGGCTCAGTGATGAAGAACCTGCCTGTGCAGGATATGCAAGTTTGATCCCTGGGTTGGGAAGATCTGGAGATGGAAATGGCAAGACACTCCATTATTCTTGCCTGGGAAATACCATGGACAGAGGAGCCTGGTGGGCTACAGTCCATGGGGTCGCAAAAGGGTTGATATGTCTTGGCAACTAAATAATAACATTATTAGTGAAATTGAACTGTTTAAGTTTTTATTCCCCCTTGTGTGCGTTATCTATTCATATTCTTTTTCTACTGTTTCTGTTAAGGTTGTTATGCTTTTCTTATAAATGCCAAGGTGTTATTTATATTTTACAGGAATGTAAAATAATGAGAATATCTTTAATATCAATAATTATTATATTCTTCTTATTAAAACACAGAATTGTAAGAAAAACAATCAAGTACCCAGTAGAAAAATGGCAATACTGTTCATAAATGTCTCTAGGAAAAGAGGTGATACCATCTCTCTGTCATCCATTTTAGCCATATATATTTTTTCTGCATGGTAATTTTTCACAAGATAAAACATGGTCCACTGGAAAAGGCAATGGCAAACACCTTCAATATTCTTGCCTTAGAACCTCATGAACACTATGAAAAAGCAAAACGATATGACACTGAAAGATGAACTCCCCAGGTCAGTAAGTGCCCAGGATGCTACTGGAGAAGAGTAGAGAAATAACTCCAGAAAGAATGAAGAGATGGAGCCAAAGTGAAAACAAAGCCCAGTTGTGCATGTGACTGGTGATAGAAGTAAAGTCCAGTACTGTGATGAACAATACTGCATAGGAACCTGGAATTTTAGGTCCATGAATCAAGGTAAATTGGAAGTGGTCAAAAAGGAATAGCAAGAGTGAAATTGACATTTTAGGAATCAGCGAACTAAAATGGACTAGAATGGATGAGTTTAATTCAGACGACGATCATATCTACTACTGTGGGCAAGAATCCCATGGAAGAAATGGAGTAACCCTCATAGTCAATAAAAGAGTCCAAAAGGCAATACTTGGTTGCAATCTCAAAAATGATACAATGACCTCTGTCTGATTCCAAGGCAAACCATTCAGTATCACAGTAATCCAAGTCTATGCCATAACCAGTAATCCTGAAGAAGCTGAATTTGAATAGTTCTATGAAGACCTTCTAGAACTAACACCAAGAAAGATGTCCTTTTCATCATACGGGACTGGAATGCAAAAGTAGGAAGTCAAGGGAAACCTGGAGTAACAGGCAAATTTGGCCTTGGAGTACAAAATGAAGCAGAGCAAACACTAACAGAGTTTTGCCAAGAGAATGCACTAGTCAGAGCAAACACCCTCTTCCCACAACATGAGAGAAGACTCTACATATGGACATCACCAGATGGGTAAGACTGATATCACATAGATTATATTCTTTGCAGCCAAAGATAGAGAAGCTCTATACAGTCAGCAAAAACAAGACCTAGAGCTGCCTGTGGCTCAGATCATGAACTCCTTATTACCAAATTCAGACTTAAACTGAAGAAAGTAGGGAAAACCACCAGACCATTCAGGTATGACCTAAATCAAATCCCTTACAATTATACAGTGGAGGGGACAAATTCAAGGTATTAGATCTGATAGAAAGAGTGCCTGAAGAACTATGGATGGAGGTTCATGACATTGTATAAGAAACAGTGATCAAGACCATCTGCAAGAAAAAGAAATGCAAAAAGGCAAAATGGTTGTCTAAGGAGGCCTTACAAATAGCTGACTGTGGCTCAATCATGAACTCCTTATTACCAAATTCAGACTCAAATTGAAGAAAGTAGGGAAAACTGCTAGACTATTCAGGTATGACCTAAATCAAATTCCTTATGATTATACAGTGGAAGTGAGGAATAGATTTAAGGGCCTAGATCTGATAGATAGAGTGCCTGATGAACTATGGAATGAGGTTCGTGACATTGTACAGGAGACAGGGATCAAGATCATCCCCATGGAAAAGAAATGCAAAAAAGCAAAATGGCTGTCTGGGGAGGCCTTACAAATAGCTGTGAAAAGAAGAGAGGCGAAAAG
Organism: Cephalophus harveyi; assembly: GCA_006410635.1. Classification (NCBI taxonomy): domain Eukaryota; kingdom Metazoa; phylum Chordata; class Mammalia; order Artiodactyla; family Bovidae; genus Cephalophus; species Cephalophus harveyi. Next base: position 19,419 of record SJYT01081286.1, read on the forward strand.
CAAAGGAGAAAAGGAAAGATATAAGCACCTGAATGCAGAGTATGGTGGTGAACAGGGAGGCCTGGCGTGCTGCGATTCATGGGGTCGCAGAGTCGGACACAACTGAGCGACTGAACTGAACTGAACAAATAGCTGAGAAAAGAACAGAAGCTAAAGGCAAAGGAGGAAAGGAAAGATATACCCATTGAAATGCAAAGTTCCAAAGAATAGCATGGAGAGATAAGAAAACCTTCCTCAGTGATCAATGCAAAGAAATAGAGGAAAACAACAGAATGGGAAAGACTAGAGATATCCTCAAGGAAATTAGAGATAGCAAGGAACATTTCATGCAAACATGGGCACAAAAAAGGAATGAATTGATATGGATCTAACAGAAGCAGAAGATATTAAGAAGAGGTGGCAAGAATACACAGAACAGTGAACAGTCAAGTCGCTCAGTTGTGTCCGACTTTGCGACCCCATAGACTGTAGCCTACCAGGCTCCTCTGTCCATGGGATTTTCCAGGCAATAGTACTGTAGGGGGTTGCCATTTCCTTCTCCAGGGGATCTTCCCAACCCAGGGCTTGAACCTGGGTCTCCTGCGTTGTAAACAGATACTTTACCCTCTGAGCCAAGCAGAAGATATTAAGAAGAGGTGACAGGAATACACAGAAGAAATATACAAAAATGATCTTCATGACCTAGATAACCACAATGGTGTAATCACTCACCTAGAGCCAGACATCCTGGAATGTGAAATCAAGTGGGCCTTAGGAAGCATCACTACAAACAATGGTAGTGGAGGCGATGGAATTCCAGTTGAGCTATTTCAAGTCCTAAAAGATGATGCTGTGAAAGTGCTGTACTCAATATGCCAGCAAACTTTGAAAACTCAGCAATGGCCACAAGACTAGAAAACATCAGTTTTCATTCCAATTCCAAAGAAAGGAAATGCGAAAGTATGTTGAAATTACCACACAATTGCACTTATCTTACACACTAGCAAAGTAATCTCAAAATTCTCCAAGCCAGGCTTCAACAGTACATGAACCCTGAACTTCCAGATGTTCAAGCTGGTTTTAGAAAAGGCAGAGGAACGAGATCAAATTGCCAACATTGATAAAGCAAGAGAGTTCCAGAAAAACATCTACTTCTGCTTTATTGACTATGCCAAAGCCTTTGACTGTGTGGGTCACAGCAAACTGTGGAAAATTCTTAAAGAGATGGGAATACCAGACCACCTTATCTACCTCCTGAAAGATCTGTATGTAGGTCAAGAAGCAACAGTTAGAACCAGACATGGAACAACAGACTGGTTCCAAATTGGCAAGGAGTACCTCAAGGATGTATATTGTCACCCTGCTTAATTATCTTATATGCAGAGTACATAATGTAAAATCCTGGGCTGGATGAAGCACAAGCTGGCATCAAGATTGCCGGGAGAAATATCAGTAACCTCAGATAAGCAGGTGACACCACCCTTATGGCAGAAAGTGAAGAAGACCTAAAGAGTCTCTTGATGAAAATGAAAGAGGAGAGTGAAAAAGTAGGCTTCAAAGTCAACATTCAAAATACTAAGATGATGGCATCTGGTCCCGTCACTTCATGGCAAAGAAATGGGGAAACAATGGAAACAGTGACAAACTTTAGTTTTTGGCTCCAAAATCACTGCAGATGGTGAATGCAGCCATGAAATTAAACGACACTTTCTCCTTGGAAGAAAAGCTATAACCAACCTTGACAGCATGTTAAAAGCAGAGACATTACTTTGCCAACAAAGGTCCATCTAGTCAAAGCTATGGTTTCTTCCAGTAGCCATTTTTGAATGTGAAAGTTGGACTATAAAGAAAGCTGTGCATCAAAGAATTGATGCTTTTGAACTGTGGTGTTGGAGAAGACTCTTGAGAGTCCCTTGGACTGCAAAGAGATCCAACCAGTCCCTCCTAAAGGAGATCAGTCCTGAATATCCATTGGAAGGACTGATGCTGAAGCTGAAGCTCCAATACTTTGGCCACCTGATGTGAAGAACTGACTCATTTAAAAGACCCTGATGCTGGAAAAGATTGAACGGAGGAGGATAAGGGGACGACAGAGGATGAGATGGTTGGATGGCATCACTGATTTGATGGACATGAGTTTGAGCAAGATCTCAGAGCTGGTGATGGACAGGGAAGCCTAGCAGCTGCAGTCCATGGGATCACATAGGGTCAGACACGACTGAGCAACTGAACTGAAATGAATTTTTCACATTGTTCCAATTTTGGCATTGTGGGTGAAACAGCTGATCTGTGACAGTTTGAATACAGTGACAATCACACAGAAAACCCATGCCTATGTACCTTGGACTCAGTGTAGGTCCACTGGTGTGCACAGGAGCTGGGAACTGGAGCATGGGGACTGGAGAACAATCCCAGGGTGAGGACCACTGTTGAGTGTGGGTATTTGGCTTGAAGGAAAGGGAGGAGGAAATCTGCAAAAGGAGATAATCTCCCTTTGGATACAAACTGGGCAGTCATGGAAGCAGAACACTACTGTTGAGTCACAGGGAACAGATGGAGCCACCTCTGCAGCCTCTGTCTCCCTACACTGAAGCACTGGCAGCTGCACAGTAGAGAAGGACCATCCAGTGCAGCCATTTGAGCACCTGCTTCCAGAATCTAGAAAAGGCTCCTAATAGCACCATATGTCCTGCTCCTGTGGTCAATGGCTTCCTTGCACAACTGGCACCACCAGGGTCATCACAATCCAAGCAGCCATGCCACCTCCATACCCTATTCTCGCTGGGGCAAACCCAAATCCTTTAGAGCAGCCTCAGGAGCAGCTCCTGTGAATGACCCCAAGTCAGAGATAGGGATAAAGCCACCATTGAGCTCCAGGATCAAAGTGACTAATG
>SJYT01081286.1:25128-40049 GCA_006410635.1 Cephalophus harveyi
TTATTTCTTTGGGCTCCAAAATCACTGCAGATGGTGATTGCAGCCATGAAATTAAACGACACTTACTCCTTGGAAGAAAAGTTATGACCAACCTAGATAGCATATTCAAAAGCAGAGACATTACTTTGCCAACTAAGGTCTGTCTGGTCAAGGCTATGGTTTTTCTAGTAGTCATGTATGGATGTGAGAGTTGGACTGTAAAGAAGGCTGAGTGCCAAAGAATTGATGCTTTTGAACTGTGGTGTTGGAGAAGACTCTTGAGAGTCCCTTGGACTGCAAGGAGATCCAACCAGTCCATTCTGAAGGAGATCAACCCTGTGATTTCTTTGGAAGGAGTGATGCTAAAAGCTGAAACTTTAGTACTTTGGCCACCTCATGTGAAGAGGTGACTCATTGGAAAAGACTCTGATGCTGGGAGGGATTGGGGGCAGGAGGAGAAGGGGATGACCAAGGATGAGATGGCTGGATGGCATCACAGACTCGATGAACGTGAGTCTGAGTGTACTCCGGGAGTTGGTGATGGACAGGGAGGCTTGGCGTGCTGCGATTCATGGGGTCGCAGAGTCGGACACGACTGAGCAACTGAACTGAACTGAACTGAACTGAACTCCAAGCCAGGCTTCATCAATATGTGAACCGTGAACTTCCAGGTGTTCAAGCTGGTTTTAGAAAAGGCAGAGGAACCAGAGATCAAATTGCCAACCTCCGCTGGATCATTCAAAAAGGGAGAGAATTCCAGAAAGACATCTATTTCTGCTTTATTGACTATGCCAAAGCCTTTTACTTTGTGGATCACAAGAAACTGTGGAAAATTCTGAAAGAGATGGGAATATCAGACCACCTGACCTGCCTCTTGAGAAACCTATATGCAGGTCAGGAAGCAACAGTTAGAAATGGACATGGAACCCACCTCCTAGAGTAATGGAAATAAAACCAAAATTAATCAAATGTACAGCACAGGAAACCATAAACAAGGTAGCCTTCAGAATGGGATAAAGTAATTGTAGATGAAGCAACTGAGAGAGGATTAATGTCTAAAATGTACAAGCAGCTCATGCAGCTCAATATCAGAAAATCTACCCAATCAAAAAATGGGCAGAAGACCTAAGCAGACATTTCTTCAAAGAGCACTTAACAGATGGCCAGTAAACACATGAGAAGATGCTCAACACTGCTCATTATTAGAGAAATCCAAATCAAAGCTACGGTGAGATATCACCTCATACTGATCAGAATTGTCATCATCAAAAAATTTACGAACAATAAATGCTGGAGAGCATGTGGGGAAAAGGGGACCCTCTTTCACTGTTGAATGTATGTAGGTATGTAAAGTGATACGACCACTATAGGAAACAATATGAGATTCATTAATAATTAGGAGTAAATCTACCTCATGACCCAGCAATCCTTATACTGGGCATACACACTGAGAATACCATAATTCAAAAAGATGCATGTACCCCAGTGTTCATAGCAGCACTCTTTATAATAACTAGAACAGATGTGAGCATTGTGCCATAAAGAAGGCTGAGTGTCAAAAAATTGATGCTTTCAAACTGTGGTGCTGGAGAAGACTCTTGAGAGTCCATTAGACAACAAGGAGATCAAACCAGTCAATCCTAAAGGAAATCATCCCTGAATATTCATTGGAAGGACTGATGCTGAAGATGAAGCTCTAACACTTTGGTCCCCTGATGTGAAGAGCTGACTCTTTGGAAAAGACCCTGATCCTGGGAAAGACTGAGGGCAAGAGGAGAAGGGGTGACTGAGATATTAGGATGACATAATTGACTCAATGGACATGCGTTTGAGCAAACTCTGGGAGACAGTGAAGTTTCGACAGGGAAACCTGGTATGCTGCAGTGCATGGGGTCACAAAGAGTTGGACATAACTGCGTGACTGAACAACAACAATAAGAACATGAAAGAGAGCTAATGTCCATTGACTGATGAATGGATCAAGAAGCCATGGTGCATATATACAATGGAATATTGCACAGCCATAAAAAGGTTAGAATTTGGGACAGTTATACTGAGATGGAAGAACCTAGAGCCTGTTATACAGAGTGAAGTAAGTTAGAAAGAGAAAATCAAATATTGTTTATTAACCCATATACATGGAATCCAGAAAAATTGTACTGATGAACCTATTTGCAGAGCAGGACTAGAGAAACAGATGTAGAGAACAAACTTGTGGACACAGCAGGGGAAGGAGAAGCTGGGATTAATTGGGAGAGTAACATTGAATATGTATACTACCATGTGTAAAATAGATAACTAGTGGGAAGTAGCTGTATAGCACAGGGAACTCAGCTCAGTACTCTGTGATGACCTAGAGAGGTAAGATAGGGAGATTCGAGGGAGGCTTAAGAGGGAGGGGATATATGTATATGTAGAGCTTACATGTTGCTGTACAACAGAAACCAACATAGCTTTGTAAAGCAGTTATCCTCCAGTTAAACATAAATTAAAAAAAAGAAAAAGAAAAAAGAGCATTGGGCTAGGAATTTTATGTTGATGTGGTTTCAAGCATTTCTCCTTTTATCCCATTGTAAATGAAAGTCACAGTGCCTAAGGATGTGGAGGTGAGGTCGCTCAGTCGTGTCCGACTCTCTGCGACCCTGTGGACTGTAAACTACTAGGCTTCTCTGTCCATGGGATTCTCCAGGCAAGAATACTGGAGTGGATTGCCATTTCCTTCTCCAGGGGATCTTCCCGACCCAGGGATCGAACCCAGGTCTCCTGCATTGGAGGCAGATGCTTTAACCTCTGAGCCACCAGGGAAGCCCACCTAAGGATGTAGAGGTACAAATGTTAAAAACGAGTTCAACCATGAGTGTGGATGAATTAAAGAGGCCAACATTATAGAATACCTTTTAAGTGTCTAAAAGGTTATTTCCCATAATTTTAAAAAGCAAACGTGGCTTTTTGTTTGTCTCTGTTTTTCAACCTCAGATATATAAAACTGAGTTCATTACGTGTACCTCACTCATGGTGTGTTACCATCATTGATCAATGCCAGGCCATCTTTCATTTATCATCGTTCCTGGGAGATATTGTTCCAGACCACAGCAACGAAATGAGTATCACAATAAAGCAAGTCAAATTTATCTTTTTTGCTTCTCAGTGAATGCAAAGTTTTGTTTATACTATATTTTAGTCTACTAAGTGTGTGATAAAGCATTATATCTAATAAAACAATATATATACCTTAATTTAAATATACTTTATTATTTAAAGGGCTTCCCTGATAGCTCAGTTTGTAAAGAATCCTCCTGCAATGCAGGAGACCCTGGTTTGATTCCTGGATCAGGAAGATCCACTGGAGAAGGGAGAGGCTATCCACTCCAATATTCTTCAGCTTCACTTGTGGCTCTGGGTAAAGAATCTGCCTGCAATGTGTGAGACCTGGGTTTGATCCCAGGGTTTAGAAGATCCCCTGGAGAAGGGAAAAGCACCCCACTCCAGTATTCTGGCCTGGAGGGTTCCATGGTCTCTATAGTCCATGGGGTTACAAAGAGTTGGACATGACTGAGCGACTTTCACTTCATTATTTAAAAATTGCTAGACATCATCTGAGCCTTCAGCAATTCGTAGTTTTCTTGCCTTGAAGTTGGTGGCTGCTGACTGATCAGGGTTGCTGAAGGTTGGAGTGGCTTTGCTAGTTTCTTAAAATAAGAAAACAATGAAATTTACCACACTGATTGACTCTTTCTTTCATGAACAATTTCTCTGTAGCATACAGTGCTATTTGATAGCATTTTATACACTTTAGAACTTCTTTCACAAGTAGAGTCAATCCTCTCAAATCCTGCTGCTGCTTAATCAATTGTTTATGTAATACTCTAAATCCTTTGCTGTAATTTCAAGAATCTTTACAGCTCCTTTACCAAGAGTAAATTCCATCTCCAGAAACCACATTTTTTGCTCATCCATAAGACGCATCTCCTCCCTTGTTAAAGTTTTATTGTGAGATTGCAGCAATTTACTCACATTTTTTGGGTATAATTTTTCTCTTTTATTGAAGAATAGTTAATTTACAATGTTGTATTTTTAGCGTATTTCAAAGTGATTCAATTACACACACACATATATATGTATACTCTTTTTCAAATTCTTTTACACTGTAAGTTATTACAAGATATTGAGTATAGTTCCAGACGCTATACAGCGGATCCTTCCTGTTTACCTATTTTATATATAGTGATGTGTATATGTTAATGCCAAACTCCTAATTTATCTCTCCTCCTCTCCCACTATCCCACTATCCCTTTTGGTAATCATAAGTTTGTTTTCTATTTCTGAGTTGATTTCTATTTTGAAAATACATTCATTTGTATCATACAAGTGATATGTAATATGTCTTTCTCTGACTTCACTTAATAATTCAGTCACATCTTTAGCCTCCACTTCAAATTCTAGTTTTCTTGATATTTCCATCACATTTGCAGTTACTGAAGTCTTGATCCCTTTAAAGTCATTCATGATGATTAACTTCCAAACTCCTGATAATGTTGATATTTTGTTCTCTTCCCATGAATCATGAATGTCCTTAGTGGCACCTAGAATGGTGAATCCTTTCTGGAAGGATTTCCACTTACTTTGAACATATCCATCAGGGCAATCACTATCTATGGCAGCTATATCCTTACAAAATGTATCTCTTAAATAATAAACTCTAAAAATCAGAATGACTTCTTGATATATGGGCTGCAGAAGGGATGTTGTGTTAGCAAGCTTAAAGCAACACAAATCATGTACACATACTCTTGGTTGACTGGGTGCAATTTTAGTGAGTAATAATATATTTTTGAGACTGTTTTTTATTAAACAGCCAAACATAACTGCAGCACAATTTTAAATGTTTGAAAATTATGTCACAGAGTTGCAAAATGTTTATGTATGACTATTACATATTCATACAGCTAAAGCCATCAAATCTTACACCAATACAAACATAAGTTTATTTCATCATTAGTTTAAAATTTAATAACCATAAACTATATTAGTGGATCTCTTTTCCTATTTAACGTTTTAACGTTACTTCTGATACTGGTTTCCTTATCAAATGGAATCTACAAAGTAAATTAAAAAAAAAAAAAGACAGTGAAATCTTAACTGACTAAAATGCTGTAAACCAGTAGTTGTGTTTACAGAAAATTCTGGGAGTAGTGTGATAAAATACTGAGAAAACATCAATTAGTATACATGTAAAAATTTCCCATTTTGTTCATGATTTTGATAATAATACACTCTTAAGGGACTTTGCCAAGTTGATCTGCTAGATATTAAACCTGAGACCAAACTTTATTTTCTTCCAAGTGTGGTTTATATAAGGCTAGCCAAACTTAGTCCATTTTATTATATAGTCCCCCCACAATCTAATCTGTGCTAGAGATAACAGAACTATTGAGTAAAAACATTTGGAGTTGGTTGCAAGTACTTAACAAGTACTTTTCCCAATCTATTAATATTTTTCCTCAAAATTTTCTATTTCAAACAACCAACCAACCAGAGTTCATCTTTTTAGATACCACATAGGTTATTTTGTGCAAAGGAAGTTTTTAACAACAAATCTTCCCAATATGATAATTCAAAGAAAAATTTTCATTTTTAGAGACTCCATTTTCAATTGATTAAAGAGAAACCAACTATCCTATCTTACTACTAAACATAACAAATAAGCCCTAACTAAGAAAGTATTTTATTTTGGTTAATTTTCAGCAGGTAGAAGTTCTGCTTCCTCTCCTAGATGAGTAACTACTGAAATTACTTTCTACAAATGTGAAACCATTTTTTTCCTTAGAGGAAGGAAAACGGGAAGAAAGCAGAGACGAGGCACACAGTGGCAGACAGGGTACATAAAAGTGTGCATTTGTTATGCCCAAGTCGTGAAATCTCCCAATGACCACCAGGGAGCCGGCATCTGATGCAAAAGCAAGAGAGTTTTTATTACTAAGCTCGAGCTGGGGCTCCCACCGTTACCGACGCAGCGGCTAAGGAGAGGAGCCACGAACTCTGGGTTTCTTTGCTTATATAGGGTATTCTCGTGCGAAAAATGTTACCTTCTGTGGAAGGGTTAGGTGTTGGGATCTGATTGGTTCCCATTTCCTGGGCTTAATTCGAATTTCCTGGGCAGGTCATGAGTCCTGAACGTAAAGTCAGGAGATCCTGATCTGGGATGTGATTGGGTCGCAGGTGGTGGGGTGAGGTCAGGGGATTTCCAAAGACTCTTTCCTCAGAACTCTAAAATGGAGTCTTTTTTTAACAAAATGAGGTGGCTTAGGTTCTTCACATTCAGTATGATTTTGGTCACTTTGTTGCAACAAGGTGTTTATTTTCTTGTATCTCTATGTCTATAGTAAAAGAGAAAGCTAACCTATAAATAAAAGCAAATTTGATACAACATTCATTTTCAAGTCATAAATATATGCATTTCTAATTGTAAAGTCTCTACAATACATTTGCATGTTTTCATAGACTAACAATACACAAACTCATGGAAGTCTTCTGTTAATGCTTTTAATTTTGCACAGATCTGACATCTTTATAAATACTCAGTGAAGCCACAAACAATAGTCCTATAACTTTTGGAATCTATCCAAGATTTAAAGGAAAAAATAGCAGCAATTCCGTAAAGACAAAATGGATATCAATCCCTTACTTTCTTTAGCTTTTTCTGTCAGTTATTTGAAAAACACTAGAATTTGTCATGAGGTTTTCTATATATTGTCTAATAACTGGATTTTCTGATTTTAGCTTCAGATTTTCTTCCCTAACTGTGTCCTCTTGCAGAGAGGTCTTCAAGTGTGTGTTGGAAATTCAACCCTTGATTAATTTTTTCCCTCTTAGTTCAGTTCAGTTCAGTCAGTCATGTCTGACTCTGCGACCCCATAAATGGCAGCACACCAGGCCTCCCTGTCCATCACCAACTCCCGGAGTTCACTCAGGTCCATCGAGTCAGTGATGCCATCCAGCCATCCCATCCTCTGTTGTCCCCTTCTCCTCCTGCCCCCAATCCCTCCCAGCATCAGAGTCTTTTCTAATTCCACCTAATTTTCAGCATCAGCTGCATCTATGTCATCATTCATCATCTTAAGCAACAAATTTTCAAGTCTTAGATACAGAATTCTTGATGAGTGGTCTGCCGTTTGAGGTGCTGGCAGGGGAAGGAATTAGGAGAACACCTCAGGCCTGGACAATTGGAACAACTGGCACCTGAGCAAATATTTTGAAAGGAATCTTTTTCTGAATAGTAGGTCTCAACAGTGGGTTTAAAATATTCAGTGAACCATGTTGTAAATGGATGTGGTAGTGTCCAGGTGTTTTTTTTTTTTTTCTTCCATTTATAGAGCACAGAGTATACTTATCATAATACTTAAGGGCCCTAGGATTTTCGGAATTTTAAATGAACACTGACTTCAATTTAAAATCACCAGCTGCAATTAGTTCCTAACAAGAGAGTCAATATGTCCTTTGAAATCTGAAGCCAGGCACTGACTTCTTTCTAGCTCTGAAAGTGCTAGATAGCATCATTGTCAGAGTCCAGCTCCAGCAGCCAGGGAATCAGCCTGAAGGGGTGAGTGGTGTCCGTGGATGATGATGTAGCCTCTGACTCAAAGTATGGAACTACATGTTTATTTCAAGCTTCAGGTTTTCTTTTATACTTTGACAAAAGCATTAGGTCAGAGATTTGGCATTTTTAGTTTTCCCCACCCAGATTTACTGTCTCTAGAAATCATTGTTGTCCTACAAACAGAGTTCCTGCTTCAACAATTCTCTAAGAATCAGCTCTACTGTCTATTACCTACTGTCTCTTATGCGTTCTATACTTAAATTGTGATTACATTGTAACTCATGCCACATTCCTCAGTTTATTTCTTATCTTTCTAAATCCTGTTTGCCCCTAGCATCTTAAGATCACTATCTCCTAAAAAGGCTTCTAGCTATTCTTAATTATTCCTAAACCCTAAACTCAGCAAACTTCTTTTGCCATAAATATTTCCCTCACAAACAGGTCTCAGATAACAATCCTTCCCGTGGCCTCAACCTGCGGCTTACTGCTCATCCTGGGACATTCTTTGTAAAGATCCTTGAACACATGTCAATGGTTATTTTATAGATTTTTTCTGGGCACAACTGCAGAAGGCTTTGTGCTTTCTCATGCTTCTCTCAAGCACCTTAACATTCTTTCCAGCCAACTCAACTGAAGAAAGGAAAGAACAAGTCAGGATCACAAGGCCTAACTCCTTCATCCTGGGACTGTGCCTGTGAGATGAGGAGAGGGGGTTGGGGTCATGCCTCCATTTTGTCAGTAATGCCTAACGCGTCTCCTGAAACATCATCTTCCAAAATAAGACTGTTTCATCTACATTGAAAATCTATCGTTTAGTGTAGCCACCTTTATTTATTATTTTAGCTAGGTCTTCTGGATAATTTGTTGTATCTTCTATTAATACATTTACACATGCTGCTTTACCTTGTACTTTTATGTTGTGGAGAACAAATTTGGAAAACTCAGCAGTGGCGACAGGAGTGGAAAAGGTCAGTTTTCATTCCAATCCCAAAGAAAGGCATTGCCAAGGAACGTTCAAACTACCACAAAATTGCACTCATCTCACATGCTAGTAAAGTAATGCTCAAAATTCTCCAAGCCACGGTTCAACAGTACATGAACTGTGAATTTCCAGATGTTAAGCTGGATTTAGAAAAGGCAGAGGAACAAGAGATCAAATTGCCAACATCCATTGGATCATAGAAAAAACAAGAGAGTTCCAGAAAAACATCTACTTCTCTTTTATTGACTACACCAAAGCCTTTGATTGTGTGGATCACGAAAAACTGTGGAAAATTCTGAAAGAGATGGGAATACTAAACCACCTTACCTGCCTCCTGAAAAATCTGTATGCAGGTGAAGAAGCAATAGTTACAACCGGACATGGAACAGCAGATTGGTTGCAAATTGGAAAAGGAGTACGTCAAGGCTGTATATTGTTCCCCTGCTTATTTAACTTATATGCAGAGTACATCATGCGAAATGTCAGGCTGGATGAAGCACAAGCTGGAATCACGATTGCCAGGAGAAATAGCAATAACTTCACAACCGCAGATGACACCACCCTTATGGCGGAAAGTGAAGAAGAATTGAAGAGCCTCTTGATGAAAGTGAAAGAAGAGAATGAAAAAGCTGGCTTAAAACTCAGTATATAAAAACTAAGGTCATGGCTTGTGGTACCATCACTTCATGGCAAATAGATGAGGAAACAATGGAAAAAGTGACAGATTTATATTCTTGGATCCCAAAATCACTTCAGATGGTGACTGCAGTCATGAAATTAAAAAAAGCTTGCTCCTTGGAAGAAAACTTATGACCAACCTAGACAGCATATTAAAAAGCAGAAACATTACTTTCTGACAAAAGTCCATCTAGTCAAGCTATGTTTTTTTCCAATATTCATGTGTGGATATGAGATTTGGAGTATAAAGAAAGCTGAGTGCCAAATAATTGATGGTTTTGAACTGTGGCATTGGATAAGTCTCTTGAGATTCTCTTGGATTGCAAGGAGATCCAACCAGTCCATCCTAAAGGAAATCAGTCCTGAATATTCATTGGGAGGACTGATGCTGAAGCTGAAGCTCTAATACTTTGGCCACCTGATAGGAAGAACTGACTCATTTGAAAAGACCTTCATGATGGGAAAGACTGAAGGCATGAGGAGACGGGGATGACAGAGGATGAGATGGTTGGATGGCATCACTGACTCAATGGATATGAGTTTGAGCAAGCTCCGGCAGTTGGTGATGGACAGGGAAGCCTGGTATGCTATGGTTCATGGGATCGCAAAGGGTCGGACATGACTGAGCAACTGAACTCAACTGAATATTTGAATATATCCTTCAAAGCATGATGGAATTGCATGAATTTGTATTTATGTAACTACTGATATCTTCAGTATTTCATTCTGCTTCTTACTTTTTCACTAAGCCATGCATTTTTGCATCTATTCATGTTGCTATGTGTACCTCTAACCTGTTGCTCCTTTTCTTGTTGTTTGGTTATTAACTTATGTCCTACTCTTTGGGATTCCATGAACTGTAGTATGCTAGGCTCCTCTGTCCTCCACTGTCTCCCGGAGTTTGCTCAAATTCATGTCCATTGAGTCAGTGATGTTATCTAAGGACCTCATCCTCTGTCGTCCCCTTCTGCTTTTGCCTTCTGGGTTTCCCACCATCAGAGTCTTGTCCAGTGAGTTGACTCTTTGCATCAGGTGGCCAAAGTATTGGAGCTTCAACTGCACAAACAGTCCTTCCAATGAATATTTAGGTTTGATTTCCTTTAGGATTGACTGGTTTGAATTCCTTGCTGTCCAGGAGACTCTCAAGAGTTTTCTTCAGCACCACAAGCAGAAGGCATCAATTCTCTGGTGCTCAGCTTTCTTTATGGACCAACTCTCACATACGTACATGACTACTGGAAAAGCCATAGCTTTTATTATATGGACCTTGGTTGGCAAAGTGATGTCTCTGCTTTTTAACATCCTGTGTGGTTTTGTCATAGCTTTCCATCCAAGGAGCAAGGGACTTTTAATTTCATGGCTGCAGTCACTGTCCACAGGGATTTTGGAACCCAAGAAAAGAAAATCTGTCTGCTTCCCCTTTTTCCTCTTCTATTTGGCATGAAGAGATGGGACCAGATGCCATGATCTTAGTTTTCTGAATGTTGTGTTTTAAGCCAGCTTTTTCACTCTCCTCTTTCACCCTCATCAAGAGTCTCTTTAGTTCCTCTTCACTTTTTGCCATTAGAGTATTATCTGCATATCTGAGGTTATTGATATTTCTTCCAGCAATCTTGATTTCAGCTTATGATTCATCTAGCCAAGCATTTTGCACAGATGTACTCTGCTTAAGTTAAATAAGCAGGGTGACAATATACAGCCTTGACGTACTCCTTTCCCAATTTGGAACCAGTCCATGTCCGGTTCTAACTTGCTTCTTCATCCTCATACAGGTTTCTCAGGAGACAGGTAATGTGGTCTGGTACTCCCATCTCTTTTAGAATTTTCCAGTTTGTTTTCATCCACACAGTCAAAGGCCGTAGTTTAGTCAATGAAGCAGAAGTTTTTCTGGAACTCTTTTGCTTGCTCCATGATCCAGTGAATAATGGCAATTTGATCTTTGGTTCCTCTGCCCTTCAAAACCCAGCTTGTACATCTGGAGTTCTTGGTTCATGAACTGCTGAAGCCTAGCTTGAAATATTTTGAACAAAACCTTGCTATGATGTGAAATGAGCACAACTGTACAGTAGTTTGAACATTATTTCACATTGTCCTTCTTTGGGATTTGAATGAAAACTAACCTTTTCCAGTGCTGTGGCCACTGCCGAGTTTTCCAAATTTGTGGCATATTGAGTGCAGCACTTTAACATCATCATATTTTAGGATTTGAAATAGCTCAGCTAGAATTCCATCATCTGCACTAACTTTGTTTGTAGTTATACTTCCTAAGGCTTACTTGTCTTCACATTTCAGGATGTCTGGCTCTAGTTGAGTAACCACACCATTGTGGTTTTCTGGGCCATTAAGACCTTTCTTCGGAGAAGGCAATGGCAAGCCACTCCAGTACTCTTGCCTGGAAAATCCCATGGATGGAGGAGCCTGGTAGGCTGCAGTCCATGGGGTCGCTAGGAGTCGGTCGCGAGTGAGCGACTTCACTTTCACTTTTCGCTTTCACACAATGGAGAAGGAAATGGCAACCCACTCCAGTGTTCTTGCCTGGAGAATCCCAGGGACGGGGGAGCCTGTTGGGCTGCCGTCTATGGGGTCGCGCAGAGTCGGACACGACTGAAGCGACTTAGCAGCAGCAGCAGCAAGACCTTTCTTGTATAATTCTTATGTACAGTATTGCCACCTCTTCTTAACCTCTTTTGCTTCTGTTAGGTCCTACTGTTTCTGTCCTTTATCGTGCCCATCCTTGCAAGAAATTTTCCCTTGATATCACTAATTTTCTTGAAGAAATCTTTCCCATTCTATTGTTTTCTTCTATTTCTTTGCATTGTTCATATAAGAAGGCCTTCTTATCTCTCCTTGCTATCCTCTGGAACTCTGCATTCAGTTGAGTATATCTTTCCCTTTCTCCCTTGTCTTTCACTTATCTTCTTTTCTCAGCTATTTGTAAAGCCTTCTCAGATAACCACTTTGCCTTGAATTTCTTTTCCTAGGGGGTGGTTTTGGTCACTGTCTCCTGGTGCAGTTTTACTAACCTTTGTCCATAGTTCCTCAGACACTCCATTTACCAGATCTAATTCCTTGATTCTGTTTGTCACCTCTACTGTGTAATCATAAGAATTTGATTTCAGTCATACCTGAATGGCCTAGTTTTCCCTACTTCCTTCAATTTAAGCCTGAATTTTGCAATAAGGAGCTCGTGATCTGAACCACAGTCAGCTCCAGGTCCTGTTTTTACTGACTATATAGAAAAAGTTCTGCATCTTCGGCTGCAAAGAACATAATATGATTTTGGTATTGACTTCCTGGTTATGTCCATGTGTAGAGTCATCTCCTGTGTTGTTGAAACAGAGCGTTTGCTATAACCAGTGTGTTCTCTTAGCAAAACTCTATTATCCTTTGCCCTGCTTCATTTTGTATGCCAAGGCCAAACTTGCCTGTTATTGCAGGTATCTCCTGACCTCCTACTTTTGCATTCCAATAACCTATGATGAAAAGGATATCTTCTTTGATGTCAGTTCTAAAAAGTGTTGTAGGTCTTCATAGAGCTGGTCAACTTTAGCTTCTTCAGCATTAGTGATTGGGGCATAGACTTAGATTACTGTGATATTGAGTGGTTTGCCTTGGATATGAACCAAGATTATTCTGTCATTTCTGAGATTGCACCCAAGTATTGCATTTCAGACTCTTGTTGACTATGAGGGCAACTCCATTTCTTCCAAGGGATTCTTGCCCACAGCAGTAGATATAATGGTTATCTAAAGTCCATTCTGAAGGAGATCAACCCTGGGATTTCTTTGGAAGGAATGATGCTAAAGCTGAAACTCCAGTACTTTGGCCACCTCATGTGAAGAGTTGACTCCTTGGAAAAGACTCTGATGCTGGGAGGGATTGGGGGCAGGAAGAGAAGGGGACAACAGAGGATGAGATGGCTGGATGGCATCACTGACTCAATGGACGTGAATCTGGGTGAACTCCGAGAGATGGTGATGAACAGGAGGCCTGGTGTGCTGCAATTTATGATGTCGCAAAGAGTTGGACACGACTGAGCGACTGAACTGAACTGAACTGAAATTAAATCCACCCATTGCTTCTAATGCGTGCTTAATGCTGCACTACATCTTTGAATTATCTATTCTCCCTGTGATGGAAATGTTCTGTATTGTATGTGTCCTCTTTAGGATCTACATGAAAACTTCTTTGGACTAGTTTTCAGGAATAGAATTTCTGGATCATGGAGTGTACTTTGTTACTTTAACTGTGTGGTACCAGATTGATCTTCTGAGTGGTCTCAATCTGTCTATACCCTGTCACCCCTGACAGTTGTAACAGAAGAGGGTTCTTTTATCCCCAACACCCTACTGACATGTGGCATTTTCTAGCCTTCCAGTTTTCTCCAGTCTTACAGACTTAAAGAAATATCTTGTAGTTTTAATTTTCACTTATGTAATTACCAGTATTTTGAGTGACTCTTCATGGTTGTATGCCTATTGGATTTTGTATTCTGTAACTTGCCTGTTCTTATATTTTTGCCCACTTTTCTATTAGAGCTTCCGTCTTTTTTTCATTGAGTTACAGGAGTCCCTTATATAGTCTAGATAATGATCTGTTGTTAGTTTTAGACATTTTATATATTTTCTCCCATTCTGTTACTGATTGATTTTTCAAGTCTTTTCCTGTCTCTCAATCTGACATAGTTTGCATTTTCTAGTAACTTTATAGTTTTTCTTCTTAAAGAAGAAAAAAAAAACTTCTTATAGATATATCTAGATTACACTTTTGCATATGGTAATACATAAGGATCTAGTTTTATTTTTCTTCATGTATTGATACAGTTTCCCCCACACATTTGGTAAGTACTTATATCTTTTGTTCATAATTAGTAGTGCCACGTTTATCCTATATGAAGTGCCCATTCATACAGAAGTTTGCCTTTGAGTGGTGAGCCTTTATCAATGATCTATATATATAGTTTTGTACTAGTATTTCAGCTTTTTTTTTTTTACCCTATGGCTTTGGGTATATCTTAATATCTAGTAGAGCAGATCTTCCTTTCTTCACTCTTCTCTTTTAAAATTTATTTAGCTATTGATGGGGTTATAATCTTCTATTTAGGCAATGGCAACCCACTCCAGTACTCTTGCCTGGAGAATCCCAAGGACGGGGGAGCCTGGTGGGCTGTCGTCTATGGGGTCGCACAGAGTCGGACAGGACTGAAGCAACTTAGCAGCAGCAGGATATTTAAAAGAGTAGCAGTGATAGATGGGTCCACTTTATCTTGTGTTTGTGATTTTTAAGTAATGCATTTAGTTTCTCCATTACACATGACATTCTTTGTAGGCTTTTAATATATAATCTTTACCAAGTTGTAGATATTTACTCATGTTCCTAATTCACTAAGGGTTAGCATCATAAATAAAAGTGAACTCAAAAGTATTTTTCTCTATCAATTGAGGTAAATCACTTGATTTTTCTCTTTTAATTTGTTCATGTGACGTATTCTTTTGAAATTTTTCAGTGTTGAACTCTCTGCTTTTTTGAGTTAAATTTACCTGATCAAATGAATATATTTTTGAAAACATACTGTTGATTCACTAAATAATTTTATTTGAATTTTTGCATCTATATTTCATAAGTGAAATTGTATAAATTTTCATCTCTTACATTTGTCTGTTTGGTTTTAGAATGAAGATTATG
>SJYT01081286.1:43615-66977 GCA_006410635.1 Cephalophus harveyi
TGATAAGTAGGTTTAAAAGATTTCCTGAAAGATATTTCTTTTCAAAATAAATGGGAAAAAAAATAAATAAATGGGAGCTGGGGCATAGATTGTGTGAGATGGAGGGAAAAAAAATATAATGATGATAGTACAGCCATTCCAGGCAGGTCAGGAAGTCCAGAAAATGAAAAGAGTACACTTAGGCTTTAGTGGCAGGGAACATCAGAGACACAGGTAGGGGGGAACATCAGAGACACAGGTAGGGGAGAACATCAAAGACTAAAAATGTAAAACCATGATTCCATGGCATTTTGCAATTATAAAGAGAGACTTGCATTATTTGTACACAGTTTCTTGTACCAGTTCCTTTTCCATGCATTTCTCTTTTGCTGCATTAGCATAAGCAGGGATAATGAAACTAAAGATTTAATAATTCTTCATATTTTTTTAAAATCAGAGTTATTAACCTGTACTCCCATGGGAAATAACTTTCTTAACTATAGTACAGTGCTTATGTATAGTTATTTTAGTCCTTAGTCTTATAGTTTCTACTTATTCCCTGAGTCACTTAGGTAAAAAATTCCTTCATTTCTTCTTTACTGTCACTAGAGTCTAAGATATGGAAGATAAATTTTCCTCTAGTTTAATTCCAGGACTAGAGTTTTTAGAATTTCTAGAGAAATAACCATGAACAAAGTTAGACTGCCATGGTTCAAATTCTGTCTGTGCTACTTTTTGGCTGAATGTCCTTTGATGAAGAATTCACTTTTCAGAGCTTTGGTTTCTTCATTCCTGAAATGGGATTATTATACCTTAAAGCATTGTTACAGGGGTTAAATAGTTAATTCTCATGGAACACTTCATGAGCAATTAAGCAAAATACCAATTATTAATCATTTTAACTAGTAATTTGATAGAAAAAAAGGAAGTTCTATTTTCCTCTGTGACAATCATTCTACTATGATTTTTAAACTCCAGCAGTCTGGTAGGCTATAGTCCATGGAATTGCAAAGAGTCAGACACGACTCTGCATGGACACAACTCTGCACAGACACAGTCGGACATGACAACCCAGAGACTAAACAATAACAATAGTTCTAGAAGCCATCTGCTCTGACCCAAATTCACCACAATTGCCTGATAAATGTCTTAACCTTATATCCCTAAGGAGAGAGACGTTTTATAGTACCATAATTTGCTTTTCATCAAAAGTGTGAAAGTGATAGTGTTAGTCGCTTGGTTGTGTC
Organism: Cephalophus harveyi; assembly: GCA_006410635.1. Classification (NCBI taxonomy): domain Eukaryota; kingdom Metazoa; phylum Chordata; class Mammalia; order Artiodactyla; family Bovidae; genus Cephalophus; species Cephalophus harveyi. The sequence goes on from SJYT01081286.1 coordinate 44,842, forward strand.
CAACTCTTTGCAACACATGGACTGTAGCCCACCAGGCTCCTCTGTCCATGGAATTCTCCAGGCAAGAATACTGGAGTGGATAGCCATTCCCTTCTCCAGGGGATCTTCCCAACGCAGGGATTGAACCCAGATCCCCTTCAATGCAGGCAGATTTTTTTTTACCACTATTTACTTCTGTTTGACAGAAACTCAGTTTTACCTTACAATGGATGGTCATAGGCTATAGATATGACCATATTTCTGGTTATGCTGTCACCATTACTCAGAGTCAAGCACACTGACTTGTTGTTGTTGTTGTTCTTTTTCTGTTTTGTAGATTGCACTGCATCATATTGCAACTGTGGAGAAATTGCCTGTCACTAGCCTGGGTTGTCCCCTGATCCTCCGCTGCAAGAATTTCCGGTTGGCCCACTTTGTTTTAGAATCTGATATTGTGTGCCATGAAGTTTATATTTCACTGCTAAAGCTTTCTCAACCAGGTAGTTATGATAGTGTTTTTATCTGTTTTAGATATTTTTTTTTAATTATCCACTCCTCCACCAGAACAGCGTAATGAAAGGATCATGGGCTATGGAGTTCAATAGACCTAAATAAGTTTGAATCTGGGCTCTGTCTCTTACAGCTCCATGGTATTTGGGCAACATGCATAACCTTTGAAGTCAGCTTTGTCACCTGTAAAAATAGTATAAGCTCCCCATGATAGTTGTTTCATGCATTTTTTATTCAGTACTTGGTATATTGTAGATGTTAGACAGACGTTACTTCCTTCTCTTTCTTTCATCTTAAATATCAACTTGTAAACTTTTCCACAGTTCAGGAAATAAGACTGCTTTGGAGCAAAATTTTTTTGTTGTTGCCTTGCAAGCTCTATGTTTTGCTTGTTGTTTCTACCACTACCTTTGGTTCCAACTAGCACACTAGGGAAATTTATCAGAGTGCTTAATGCAGTTATCCCTACTTCCTCTGTCCTCACCTTCTTATCTTCCAGCCCAACTCCAGGTGGCTAACCCATAAGCTTCCTCTGGATTCGAATTATATTTCCCTTCACATTTTCTTCTACCTGTGGCCTAGAATAATTTCTTAGAATTTGCTGGTATTCTATTGTTAGAGGCTATCTATTAGCTGGCCCAGCATTTTGTAAATGGTTCTGGAATACTCCATCTATCTCTGGAAGTTATTGCCATAGATCAGTCCAGTTCAGTCACTCAGTCGTGTCTGACTCTTTGTGACCCCATGAATCGAAGCACGCCAGGACTCCCTGTCCATCAACAACACCCGGAGTTAACCCAAACCCATGTCCATTGAGTCGGTGATGCCATCCAACCATCTCATCCACTGTCGTCCGCTTCTCCTCCTGCCCTCAATCCCTCCCAGCATCAGAGTCTTTTCCAATGAGTCAACTCTTCGCATGAGGTGGCCAAAGTTCTGGAGTTTCAGCTTCAGCATCACTCCTTCCAAAGAAATCCCAGGGTTGATCTCCTTCAAATGGACTGGTTGGATCTCCTTGCAGTCCAAGGGACTCTCAAGAGTCTTCTCCAACACCACAGTTCAAAAGCATCAATTCTTTGGCGCTCAGCCTTCTTCACAGTCCAACTCTCACATCCATACATGACTACAGGAAAAGCCATAGCCTTGACTAGACGGACCTTTGTCGACAAAGTGATGTCTCTGCTTTTGAATATGCTATCTAGGTTGGTCATAACTTTTCTTCCAAGGAGTATAAGCGTCTTTTAATTTCATGGCTGCAGTCACCATTTGCAGTGATTTTGGAGCCCCAAAAAATAAAGTCTGACACTGTTTCCACTGTTTCCCCATCTATTTCCCATGAAGTGATGGGACCAGATATTGGCATTGCCTTTCTTTGGGACTGGAATGAAAACTGACCTTTTCCAGTCCTGTGGCCACTGCTGAGTTTTCCAAATCTGCTGGCATATTGAGTGCAGCACTTTCACAGCAGCATCTTTTAGGATTTGAAATAGCTCAACTGGAATTCCATCACCTCCACTAGCTTTATAGTGATGCTTCCTAAGGCTCACTTGACTTCCCATTCCAGGGTGTCTGGCTCTAGATGAGTGATCACAGCATTGTGATTATTTGGGTCGTGAAGATCTTTTTTGTACAGTTGTTCTGTGTATTCTTGCCACCTCTTCTTAACATCTTCTGCTTCTGTTAAGTCCATAGCATTTCTGTCCTTTATTGAGCCCATCTTTGCATGAAATGTTCCCTTGGTGTCTCTCATTTTCTTGAAGAGATCTCTAGTCTTTCCCATTCTATTGTTTTCCTCTTTCTTTGCACTGATCACTGAGGAAAGCTTTCTTATCTCTCCTTTATATTCTTTGGAACTCTGCATTCAAATGTGTATATCTTTCCTTTTCTTCTTTGCTTTTCACTTCTCTTCTTTTCACAGCTATTTGTTAGGCTTTTCAGACAGTCATTTTGCCTTTTTATGTTTCTTTTTCTTGGGGATTGTCTTGATCCCTGTCTCCTGTATAGTGTCATGAACCTCTGTCCGTAGTTCATCAGGCACTCTATCAGATCTAGTCCCTTAAACCTATTTCTCACTTCCACTCTATAGTCATAAGGGATTTGATTTAGGTTATACTTGAATGGTCCAGTGGTTTTGCTCACTTTCTTCAATTCCAGTCTGAATTTGGCAATAAGGAGTTCATGATCTGAGCCACAGTCAGCTCCCAGTCTTGTTTTTGCTGACTGTATAGAGCTTCTCCATCTTTGGCTGCAAAGAATATAATCAATCTGATTTCAGTGTTGACCATCTGGTGATGTCCATGTGTAGAGTCTTTACTTGTTTTGTTGGAAAAGGGTGTTTGCTATGACCAGTGCGTTCTCTTGGCAAAACTCTATGAGCCTTTGCCCTGCTTCATTCTGTATTCCAAGGCCGAATTTGCCTGTTAGTCCAGGTGTTTCTTGACTTCCTACTTTTGCATTCCAGTCCTCTATAATGAAAAGGACATCTTTTTTGGGGTGTTAGTTCTAAAAAGTCCTGTAGGTCTTCATAAAACTGTTCAACTTCAACTTCTTCAGCATTACTGGTCGGGGAATAGACTTGCATTACCGTGATATTGAATGGCTTGCCTTGGAAACTAACAGAGTTCATTCTGTCGTTTAGTTCACTGATTCCTAGGATGTCAGCGTTCACTCTTTCCATCTCTTGTTTGACCACTTCCAATTTGCCTTGGTGCATGGACCTAACATTCTTGGTTCCTATGCAATATTGTTCTTTACAGCATCGGATCTTGCTTCTATCACCAGTCACATCCACAACTGAGTGTTGTTTTTGCTCTGGCTCCATACCTTCATTCTTTCTGCAGTTATTTTTCCACTGATCTCTAGTAACATATTGGGAACCTACTGACCTGAGGAGTTCATCCTTCAGTTTCCTATCTTTTTGCCTTTTCATACTGTTCATGGGGTTCTCAAGGCAAGAATACTGAAGTGGTTTGCCATTCCCTTCTCCAATGGACCACATTCTGTCAGACCTCTCCACCATGACCTGTCAGTGTTGGGTGGCCCCACACAGCATGACTTAGTTTCACTGAGTTAGACAGGCTGTGGTCCATGTGATCAGATTGCTAGTTGTCTGTGATTGTGGTTCCAGTTGTCTTCCCTCTGATGCCCTCTCTCACTGCCTACTGTCTTACTTGGGTTTCTCTTTTATTGCCACATAGTCAATTTGTTGCCACATAAATTGATCAAATGAGTTATTAAGTATATGTTGAATCTTGTGAAAGAGGTGGTGGGGTTGACAAGAAGAAGAGATGGCCATTTATCAGCCAGAAGCAAGTACTTGTTTTGACTAAACAAAATGCAAGAACACTGCTTATGTTACAACAAATACTGCAGTTAGGACATTGAAGATCCGTTAAAAATTTTGGTAAGGACCACTTTCTCAGCATGTGAAAACTGGAAAATTGAGTTCTGTCCATTATCCAGCATTTTACTGGAAACTAGGCAGAATGTTCCTGCTTTGTATTGAGATCATATAAATATTTTTAAAAGAAGACTCTGAAGCATTATTTCAGTTCTTATTCCTTGTACACAAATAAAGGCAACCCTGTACACAAATTATTGTCTTTTTCAGGGACTGATGACAAATACTCCCTTAGGGAAAAGAAAATCTTGCCTTTATTGCATTATTTGGTGCTATGTTTCATTCATTATTATTTTATTTTAATGGCTATATTTCTTCTGTAGAATTACCTGAAGATCTGTATGCTTTTTCATATAATCCCAAGTTCTCAAAAGACATGAGGGAAAGTGGATGGAAGCTGATTGACCAAACATCAGATTTTGGACGTATGGGAATTCCTAACAGGTACTGGACCATAACAGATGCCAACAGAAACTATAAGGTAATTTTGTTATTGTTTTCTTTGGGTTCACTTAATTGAAACAGAAGTATTTCAGCAAACAAAGTTTTGAAAAGGGGAAAAAAACCCACCCATTATCTCTCCTTTTCTTTCAACATTCAGCCATTCAACAAGATTTTTATTAAATAACTAATACATTTAAAACACCAAGTCAGAGTTCTCATAGTCTAAAGAACAGGGTGCTATGGGAGCGTAGGTGAACAATATGGAATTCAAACTAGAATGCCAGTAAGAGCCTTAAGTGCTGGGGAATAGCCTAGAGAAGGGATTCTATCTTAACTTATACAGGGAGAGAAGGAAAGAGGTCAGTAAGTGAACTCAGATCATGGATAAATTGAAGAATTTGAACGTTATCCTGAGGATTGTAACCATAAGAGTATTTTGATCTGGAAATGTCTGTAAGTATATTTGTATTTTAAAAAGATAACTTTGATATTGGTATGACGAATTGGTTTGCTGGAGTTAAGAATGCAGGAGAGTGATATGAGAAGTGATGAGAACCTGAAGTAAGGCAATGGCTATGGATGGTGTGGAGGAGCTAGTTTTAACAGATATTTAGGTAGTAGAAGTTAAAGAACCTGGTGACACATTAATATGGCTGGGAGAAAGAGGGGGAAGTTTAGTAGGCATCACAGGTTTCCTGGTTTCTGGCTTAGGTGACCCAAGTGGGTATGGATATGTTAGCAAGATAAGGATTACAAGAGGGTCAGACAGCATCTTTAGTTTTAGATGTGAGCTTAAAATGATTTAAAAAATCAGGTATTTGATAGCAAGCATTTGAGCCTAGATCTCCAGAAAGGTTTCTGGGCCAAATATAGAAGCTCTCAAGTGTATTGATTCACTAGGAGGACCTGGCATATAGTCATTTGTGACTGTGATTCATTACAGTGAAAATATAGAAGGCAAAATCAACAAAGGGAAAAGGAGTAAAGTCTGGGGAAAACCAGACAAAAGTTGAATCTTTTGCCCTTTCCCAGTAGAGTCACACAGGACATGATTCAACTCCTCTAGCAATGTGACATGTGTAAAATGTTTCTACCTATATTGTTAGTTATTCCTAAGGTACATTTTGTCCTTACAGATCTCAATATTTTCATTTCTAGAAAATAATAGCATACTTGGAGGAGCTTTTTACATCAAGGATATTTTTGTTCTTATTTTTGAGGAATCGATGATTCTAGTTGATAAATAATGGACAGCTAATGCTTGAGTGGTTGCTATTCCAACCTGTTGCTGCTACCAGGTTAAAAAAAAATGTAAGAAGATTAAGTTTAAAAATTTGAGTTTGTTTTCTTTTAGATATGCAGTACCTACCCTCCTGAAATAGTGGTTCCTAAATCTGTTACATTGGAAACGGTGGTTGGAAGTTCGAAGTTCAGAAGTAAAGAACGTGTGCCTGTGCTCTCCTACTTCTACAAAGAGAACAATGTGAGTTGACAAAACTTCTCTGATGAGAACTAAACTTGGCTCTAGGAGACCTGGGTTTAAGTTACACTACTGTCACTTACTAGCTTTGTGACCTCAAACATATTACTTCTCTGAACTTTAGTACTTTTGAGGGGTTTTAAGTGGGTCACATCAGGAAAAATATATGTGTACTTTGTAAATTTTAAAGTGCTAAGCAGATGTTAAGTGGCATTTGTAGTGTGTTCATTTATTTCTTTCCTGCTCTGCCAGCTCCTGCTTGATGGCAAGTAACTGTTAAATTAATGGGAACAGTCATATGGAAAAATATTTGTAGACTGTTGCTTCTCACTATAACACAGATTTCCTTATTCTTTCTCAGTTTTTCATATAATTTAGGGTCTTATGGGAAAGCACTTGACTCCTCTGAGTCCCCATCCATAAGAAGGGATAATAGTTTTTTCCTCTTGTGGTCTCTCTGAGATCTGGAATTAGACAAATAGTCAAGTTCTCAGGTATTCAAATGCTAAAGAGTATAGTAATATAAGTGGTTGTCTGTGTCAAACTGTTGAAGTAAACAGACTATATAACACCACCACCAAAATGTAAGGCAGTTTATTAACTGATCATTATTAGGTGTATCTGCTACATAGCTGTGCTGTTTTCATTTCAAAATTGCTTTAAACAAACCAGTACTATGATTTGACATTAACTCCTAAAATGAGTGAATTCTGTTCTCTTAAGAAACTCTAGATCTTTGTTCTATCTTGAATTCTTAAGTGAGCCTCTGGTATATGGGTGATATCACTGGGACTATAAAAAGCAAGAAAATTTAAGAAAAAATACTAGCCTAATACATATTAAAAATAGATAAAATTTTATTTAAAATCTCAAGATGTGATTTTCTTGTAGTCTGGGTTTGTCAAGACTGGGTTGGGAATCTTAGCCATGTAGAAGAAAGAAAAGACTATCTGAACAATAGTTTGTAGTAATACAGCCCACATGCTGGAGTGGGGAGGGAGGAAGGAAGCTGAGCTCAATGTTACTGAAATGCTGGATTTCAGAGCTACATTTCTTTTTTATTTCACTATCCTGAGTTGGCTCATCCTCTTCTACTCATTGAACATGGGAACAAGGAAGATTTTTGACCACCTGTAAATATGATCACTCAACTGACACATTTTTCTTTACAGGCTGCCATTTGCCGCTGTAGCCAGCCTCTGTCTGGATTTTATACTCGTTGCATAGATGATGAACTCCTGCTAGAGGCTATTCGCCAGACAAATCCAGGGAGCCAGTTCTTGTATGTTGTAGACACAAGACCAAAGGTATCTATGTGTCAAAACCCTCTCTAATACTTCTATTTCACTCATGCTGCAATGCCCCTCCCCATGTAGTGAGCTTTGCAGTGTTAATGGGAAAGTTGGATTTGTGCATATGGGCTTGTTGTTGTTCAGTCCCTAAGTCATTTCTGACTCTTTGTGACCCCATGGACTGCAACACGCCAAGCTAACCTGTCCTTCACTATCTCCTGGAGGTTGCTCAAACTCATGTCCATTGAGTCGATGGTGCCCTCCAACTATCTTACCCTCTTTTGCTCCCTTCTCCTCCTGCCCTCAATCTTTCCCAGCATCAGGGTCTTTTCCAGTAACTTAGCTCTTTGCATCAGGTGGCCAAAGTATTGGAGCTTCAGCATCAATCCTTCCAATGAATATTCAGGGTTGATTTCTTTTAGGATTGACTGGTTTCATCTCCTTGCTGTCCAAGGGACTCTCAAGAGTGTTCTCCAGAAGCACAGTTCGAAAGCATCACTTCTTTGGTATTCAGCCTTCCTTATGGTCCAGGTCTTACATCTGTACATGACTACTGGAAAAACCATAGCATGGACTATATGGACTTTTGTCAACAAAGTGATGTCTCTGCTTTTTAACATGCCATCTAGGTTTGTCATGGCTTTTCTTCCAAGAAGCATCTTTTAATTTCATGGCTTTAGTCACCGTCCGCAATGATGTTGAAGTCCAGGAATATAAAATCTGCCACTGTCTCTACTTTTTTACCATCTATTTGCCATGAAGTCGATAGCTTACAGTGAATGATGTCAGATTCGTGATCTCCAAAGAAGATTTAGCTTTGGGACCAGGGATCAGGCTTGATCACTCAAGAGCTTTTGTGTAGCAGGATTTTATTAAAATATAAAAAGGGACAGAGAAAGTTTCTGACACAGACATCGGAAGGGGGATGGAGAGTGCTCCGCTAACTAGTCTTAGCAAGGGAGGTATATACTTTTTAATTGGTTATTACAGTAAACCAAAAGAATGTCTCAAGGTTGTAGAGATCTTACTAGACCCACTCCCAAAATTTACATTTTAAGATGAAAGGATTAGAATTAACAATAGAAAAACTTTACCAGACCCACTCCCATAATATACATTTTAAGATAACAAGATTAGTCAGAAGGTTCTCAAGAAGGAGAAACTTGTCCTCAAGCAGGATACATTGTTGTTACATAATCCTTACTAAGACTAGTGAAAGTCACTCAGTCTGTGACTCTTTGCGACTCCATGGACTGTCGGCTACCAGGCTCCTCAGCAGACAGTCCATGGAGTTTTTCAGGCCAGAGTACTGGAGTGGGTTGCCATTTCCTTCTCCAGGGGATCTTCCCGACCCAGGGATAGAACCTGGGTCTACCGCACTAAGACTAAGGAATGTAGAAAAAATGTTTGTCCTTTCCTCCTTCTTGAGAATTCCAGACCCCTATCTCCTCTTTGAGAGTCCCAGACCCCTTGCTCCTCTTCAGGGACCATGGACTTCTTATCAACCTACCTAAAAATTGACTCTCTCATTCCCCCCTTTTCTTTTAGAAGAATTGTGTTGCCAAGGGAAAGGAGCATCATTTTCATTCCATAACTACTTCCTGCTTTTGAGGGGTGTCATCCCTAAATTGTGGAGGCAACATATTCTCCTAACCCTCATATTGAGTGTCTCTGATCCAGGGGCCCCAAGTAGTAGTTGGAGGAGGCTGTGGCACTTGTAGGAGCCTGTACAACTATTTGTAACTTAAAGGTTTTCAGACAGTTAGAAACAAATCCCATTATACAGTTACAGATATAAGGCAAAATAGTCATTAAACCAAGTTAAAACATAATCAATATTAAAAGTTACATTATGTCCATAGTTAAGGTACAATATGTTATCAGTCCATCTTAGGCTTGTTAGATGTAATCAGATCAAGAAGAGGCATCACATATGATTGTTGTTGGTGAAGGTATTTGCAGACTTGAAGAAAGTCTTTTCCTTAAATGAGAGAAACTAACCATGTTAAGCCTTCAATTGATGAGGAGGAGAGTGCTCCACAGACACAGCAGTTAGAACATTTGTGGAGGCTGGGTCAGGGGTCACCTCCTGGAGTTCTTGTAATGTCTCTTGAAAAGCTGAAAACTGAGTCACATAGTTAATTCTAAGGCATTAGGATCTATGACAATATCTGTGTGCAAAAACAGTCTGTCATAGAGACAGTCTCTTCTTTGGGGGATAGTTCAAGCCCTCATTAAAGGCTGGCCAATTTCCCCATAACCCGGAATCCAAATGTGCCAATAGCCTGTAGTGCCCAAGAGGATTATCCTCTCAGTTGTCTTAAAGTCATAGGTAGAGGATAGTATAGTATAGGTTTAACTCTAGAAAGCATTCTTAAAATCAATGACTGAAAAATATTTGGCTCATTCAGGAATTTCAGACAATAAAATATAAGGATTAGGCACTTATTATTCATAAATCTTGAACTAGCCTCCATTTATCATTTGACTTTTTCACACCAAAAATAGGAGTGTTGCATGGACTGCTACTACTACTACTAAGTCACTTCAGTCGTGTCCGACTCGGTGCGACCCCATAGACGGCAGCCCACCAGGGTCCCCCGTCCCTGGGATTCTCCAGGCAAGAACACTGGAGTGGGTTGACATTTCCTTCTCCAATGCATGAAAGTGAAAAGTGAAAGTGAAGTCACTTAGTCGTGTCCGACCCTCAGTGACCCCATGGACTGCAGCCTTCCAGGCTCCTCCATCAATGGGATTTTTCAGGCAAGAGTACTGGAGTGGGGTGCCACTGCATGGACTATTACAAGGAATTAATAGCCCCTGTTCCTTTAAATTTTCAATGATGGGTTTTAACTCTTCCTTAACCTCAGGCTTTAATGGATACTGCTTTTGATGTGGAAATAAGTGAGGGTGTTTGAGCTTAATAAGGAAAGGAATATTTTTTGCTCAACCCACAGTTTTTCCATCAGCCCACACTTTAGAATTTACATTTTCTTCAGTTAAAAGAGCGGGTTCCATATTCATGAAAACAGAGGCCTGGACCTTGTTCGGGATATCCCTCCCCAAAAGGGGTGAGGGAGACTCTGACACGATCAGAAACTCCTGAGAAAACAGCAGAGTCCCAGTTGCAGCTTAATGTATGACTGAAATAATAGCATTTGGCTCATCCTAACAGTCCCATTACAGTAGTAGATTGGGAGGAAAGTGGACCAGGGGCTTCAGTGAACACTGAGAAAGTTGCCTCAGGGTCTAAAAGAAAGTTGACTGATTGGCCTGCCACAATTATTAATACCTGGGGTTCCTCAGGTGTTATTAGGATGGGAGCTTGTGTGGGGACCCCAAGGCACCTTCAGTCTTGATTGTCTTGAGAGTCTGACCCCTGGGGCCTACACCTCGAGGGCAGTCTCTTCTCCAGTATGGTCCTTTGCAAACTGAACATGGAACTGGGGCAGCTTAGATGCCTGAGGGCAACTTCACATTAGATGACCCTCCTTTCCACAGTAATAACAAGCCCATCCCTTTTCACCTGGGTTCCTCTGGGCATTTTTCTCTTCAGACTGATTTATAGAAGTTTCCACAGTCATCACTAGAGCCTGGGCCTTTCCTTTGGTTCTTTTCTGTTGCCGTTTCTCCTCCTAATATTCTCTACTGTAATATACTGTCTGAGCCAGCTGTAACAGTTTTTCTTAAGACATATTTGGTCCAAATGCCTGTTTTCATAACTTATGGTGGATATCTGGAGCTGACTGAGTGAGAAATCTATCTTTTAAGATCATTCCTCCTCAGCCCTTTTGGGATCAACATCAACTTACAGAGAGCCTCTTGTAGTCTATTTAAGAATTTACCAGGAGTTTCCTTCTCCCCCTGTTCTATGTCAGCCAACTTAGCATAGTTTAAAGTCTTAGTGAACACTCACTTTAGTCCTTCAAGAATGCATCTGACAAAGTGGTTCTGTTATGGGAACTGCTTGGCTTCCAATAGGAAGGAGAGCTATTTCGTGTTCCCTGTTTCCCTTGCCTTCAAGACATGTATACCCATTTCTCTTGTTCTCTAAAGAACCGACTAATTGTAAAACAGTATTATAATTGAGACCCTTCAACAGGCCAGCGTTTCTGTCTTCCAAAGAATACCATGGCTCTTCAGTATCACAGAAGATCAGGCGGTTCTTTTTTAAATTCTGGGGATCAAACTTGTCCCAGTTCTTTAAAATACATTTTAAAGGAGTGTTTTTGGAACTGCTAGCTCCCATCTGTAAGATAAAAAAGTGACATCCACAGCCTTGGCTTCTTTCCTCTGGAAGTGTCCTTCCCTGCTCTAGATAGGGGTGTGGACAGACTTTCCACCAAAGCTTTCCTTCCCTGGTTGGACTTAGTTGGCTCCTTACCAACACAGGCATCGTACTCATCCCTCCTGGTTCTACTACCGAGGTAGGGTGGAAATGTACCAGGAGTAGACCTGATGGCATCCCAAGTTGATTTCTAGTTCCATACCACCAAGACCTTTGTTTGAATTACCCTTTTCCACCGATGCCACCTGGGGTGGAGCAGTATAGCTTTCCCAGAATGTTTCCCAAGCTACGACTGCTAGGGGAAGCATCTGTCTTCCACGTGCCTGTGCACATTTCTGAATACAATCCTGACCATAGTAGAAGTGGTGAGTTATCACTATATCAGTATATGTGATGGAAAAAGAGGTAGTGGAGGGTGGCCAGTGAGGAAAAAGTTATTTTTATCCTCGAGTTACTAGGGCCAATCCTTCCAGTTCATTTCCACAGACTCCTCAAAAGAATATCTAAGGAGTTGAGACAGAAGCCAGTAGAGCACTTTCTCTGATCTGCTTAAAGCTAGCACCACCAAAGGAAGAAGCCCATTGCAAATCCAATCAGACCAGATACTGCAGTTCCTGATCTGTGTCCTCAAAAACCTCATGGTCACCAGCAATGCTTCTATGCATATAGATCCGAGACACAGCCATGACAAAGACTCACTTTCAGGTCATGGCCCCTTAGGCAAGCAGCCACGAGAGTGCCCTCTAGCCTGAGACACATTCACAGAGCTAGAGTTCTGCCTTGCTCCCAAATGTGCTTTGGTAACTTTGGGCTCCTAGCAAGGCTAGGCACTTCCATACAGTAACTTTCGGCTCTTAGCCAGGCTAGGTGCTTCCATACAGGCGGTCTAAGTAAAAGTACACAGTAACAGCATGGATCACAAGTCCTTTGGAAGTCTATAATTCAGCAGATTAGGTTAGGTTCAGTTCAGTTCAGTCACTCAGTCATGTGTGAATCTTTGCGACCTCATGAATCGCAGCACGCCAGGCCTCCCTGTCCATCATTAACTTCCGGAGTCCACCACAACCCATGTCCATTGAGTTGTTGATGCCATGCAACAATCTGTTGTCCCCTTCTCCTCCTGCCCTCAATCTTTCCCAGCATCAGGGCCATTTAAAATGAGTCAGCTCTTCACATGAGGTGGCCAAAGTATTGGAGTTTCAGCTTCAGCATCAGTCCTTCCAAAGAACACCCAGGACTGATCTCCTTTAGGATGGACAGGTTGGATCTTCTTGCAGTCCAAGGGACTCTCAAGAGTCTTCTCCAACACCACAGTTCAAAAGCATCAATTCTTTGGCACTCAGCTTTCCTTATAGTCCAACTATCACATCCATACATGACCACTGGAAAAACCATAGCCTTGACTAGACAGACCTTTGTTGAAAAGTAATATCTCTGCTTTTTAATATGCTGTCTAGCTTGGTCATAACTTTGCTTCCAAGCAGTAAGCACCTTTTAATTTCATGGATGCAGTCACCATTTGCAGTGATTTTGGAGCCCAGTAAAATAAAGTCTGACACTGTTTCCACTGTTTCCCCATCTATTTCCCATGAAGTGATGGGACCAGATGCCATGATCTTCGTTTTCTGAATCTTCGTTTTCGTTTGAGCTTTAAGCCAACTTTTTTACTCTCCTCTTTCACTTTCGTCAAGAGGCTCTTTAGTTCTTCTTTACTTTCTGCCATAAGGGTGGTATCATCTGCATATCTGAGGTTATTGATATTTTCCCAGCAATCTTGATTCCAGCTTGTGCTTCATCCAGCCCAGCATTTCTTATGATGTACTCTGCATATAAGATAAATAAGTAGGATGACAATATAGAGCCTTGACATACTCCTTTTCCTATTTGGAACCAGTCTATTGTTTAACAGTCCATTTCTAACTGTTGCTTCCTGACCTGCATACAGGTTTCTTAAGAGTCAGGTCAGGTGGCGTGATATTCCCATCTCTTTCAGAATTTTCCACAGTTTATTGTGATCCACACAGTCAAAGGCTTTGGCATAGTCAATGAAGCAGAAATAGATGTTTTTCTGGAACTCTCTTGCTTTTTCCATGATCCAGCAGATGTTGGAAAATTTGATCTCTGGTTCCTCTGCCTTTTCTAAAACCAGCTTGAACATCTGTTCACTGTTCACATATTGCTGAAGCCTGGCTTGGAGAATTTTAAACATTACTTTACTAGTGTGTGAGATGAGTGCAATTGTGCGGTAGTTCGAGCATTCTTTGGCATTGCCTTTCTTTGGGATTGGAATGAAAACTGACCTTTTCCAGTCCTGTGGCCACTGCTGAGTTTTCCAAATCTGCTGGCATATTGAGTGCAGCACTTTGACAGCAGCATCTTTTAGGATTTGAAATAGCTCAACTGGAATTCCATCACCTCCACTAGCTTTGTTCATAGTGATGCTTCCTAAGGCCTACTTGTTCCAGGATGTCTGGCTCTAGGTGAGTGATCACACCATCGTGAATATTGAGTGCAGCACTTTGACAGCAGCATCTTTTAGGATTTGAAATAGCTCAACTGGAATTCCATCACCTCCACTAGCTTTGTTCATAGTGATGCTTCCTAAGGCCTACTTGTTCCAGGATGTCTGGCTCTAGGTGAGTGATCACACCATCGTGATTATCTGGGTCATGAAGGTCTTTTTTGTACAGTTCTGTGTATTCTTGCCACCTCTTCTTAATATCTTCTTCTTCTGTTAGGTCCATACCATTTCTGTCCTTTATCGAGCCCATCTTTGCATGAAATGTTCCCTTGGTATCTAATTTTCTTGAAGAGATCTCTACTCTTTCCCATTCTATTTTTTCCTCTATTTCTTTGCATTGATTGCTGAGGAATGCTTTCTTTTCTCTCCTTGCAATTCTTTGGAACTCGGCATTCAAATCAGTATATATTTCCTTTTCTCCTTTGCTTTTCACCTCTCTTCTTTTCACAGCTATTTGTAAGGCCTCCTCAGACAGCCATTTCACTTTTTTGGGGAGATGGTCTTGATCCCTGTCTCCTGTACAATGTCCTGAATCTCTGTCCATAGTTCATAAAGCACTCTATCAGATCTAATCCCTTAAATATATTTCTCACTTCCACTGTGTAGTCATAAGGGATTTGATTTAGGTCATACCTGAATGGTCTAGTGGTTTTCCCAACTTTCTTCAATTTACGTCTGAATTTGGCAATAAGGGGTTCATGATCTGAGCCACAGTCAGCTCCCTGTCTTGTTTTTGTTGACTGTATAAAGTGTCTCCATCTTTGGCTGCAAAGAATATAATCAATCTGATTTCAGTGTTGACCATCTGGTGATGTCCATGTGTAGAGTCTTCTCTTGTGTTGTTGGAAGAGGGTGTTTGTTATGAGCAGTGCCTTCTCTTGGCAGAACTCTATTAGCCTTTGCCCTGCTTTATTCTGTATTCCAAGGCCAAGTTTGCCTGTTACTCCACGTGTTTCTTGACTTCCTACTTTTGCATTTCAGTCCCCTATAATGAAAAGGACATCTTTTTTAGGTGTTATTTCTAGAAAGTCTTGTAGGTCCTCATAGAACTGTTCAACTTCAGCTTCTTCAGCGTTACTGGTCGGACATAGACTTGGATTACTGTGGTATTGAATGGTTTGCCTTGGAAACGAACAGAGATCATTCTGTCGTTTTTGAGATTGCATCCATGTATTGCATTTCAGACTCTTTTGTTGACTATGATGGCTACTCCATTTCTTCTAAGAGATTCCTGCCTTAGAAGGAATCTTTCTTCTAAGGGATTCCTGTTTCAGAGCTTTTATGGGTTCCGTTACCCTGCTGCTCTCTGCCCGGGTGCTCTTTTGCAATAAAATCTCTTGCTTTGTCAGCATATCTGTCTTCTCGGGGCCATATGGTGCCACCCAAGATGGACATGTCATGGTGGAGTGTCTGACAGAATCTGGTCCACTCGAGAAGGGAATGGCAAACTACTTCAGTATTCTTGCCTTGAGAACCCCATGAACAATATGAAAAGACAAAAAGTTAGGACACTGAAAGATGAACTCCCCAGATTTGTAGGTGCCCAATATGCTACTGGAGATCAGTTGAGAAATAACTCGAGAAAGAATGAGGGGATGCTGCCAAAGCAAAAACAACACCCAATTGTGGATGGGACTGGTGATAGAAGCAAGGTTCGATGCTGTAAAGAGCAATATTGCATAGGAACCCAGAATGTTAGGTCCATGAATCAAGGCATATTGGAAGTTATCAAACGAGATAACAAGAGTGAACAGTGACATTCTAGGAATTAGATTAGGTTAGTAGTTCTAATTTCCCACACAATTACAAAATGGTCAAAGAGGCCAGGAAAAGTTGACTGAGAAAGGAAAGTTCGGTCCACACGCTTTGCCCATTTCTGGCTGCTCCCCTCGCAGGGATGTTGGGAGTCTCTTGGCATTGGCAGGTTGGTATAAACTCCTGACAAGGTGCCCCTTTCTAGGGCTGCCTTCAGTGATTATGAGCCACCAGGGCTTGTCCCTTGCTTTGCACAGGGCATGTCATTCATTCACACAGGCACACCCTAGAGTTAGTGAAGTAAAGTAGAAAACATGTATACTGAGAAAACAGAGGGTTAGAACTCCTGAGTGTTCTTACCTTGTCCTGAAGATCCCAGACAAAGATGAGCCCCGAAGATGATAGCTTACAGTGAACAATGTTGGATTTGTGATCTCTGAAGAAGAAGATTTAGCTTCAGGACCAGTGACTAGGCTTGATCACTCAAGAGCTTTTGTGTAACAGAGTTTTAATAACGTATAAAAAGGGACAGAGAAAGCTTCTGACATAGACATCAGAAGGGGAACAGAGAGGGCCCCCCTCATTATTCTTAGCAAGGGGGCTATATACTTTTTAATGGGTTATTGCAGTAAATCAAAAGAATGTCTCAAGGTTGTAAAGATCTTACTAGACCCATTCCCACAATTTTCATTTTAAGATGACAGGATTAGAATTAACAGTAGAATGGTTTTACCAGACCCACTCCCATAATATACTTTTTAAGTTAACAGGACTAGTCAGAAGGTTCTCAAGGAGAAACAGGTCCTCAAGCAGGATACATTGTTGTTATATAATCCTTACTAAGACTAAGGAATGTAGAAAAAAAGTTCATCCTTTCCTCCTCCTTGAGAATTCCAGATCTCCATCTCTTCTTTGAGAGCCCCAGACCCCTTGCTCCTCTTCGGGGACCGCAGACTTCTTATCAACCTACTTAGGAATTGACTCTCTCATCCCTCGCCCCTTTTCTTTTAGGAGAATTGTGTTGCCAAGAGAAAGGGGTATCATTTTCATTCCAAAACTACTTCCTGCTTTTGAGGGGCGTTGTCTCTAAATTGTGGAGGCAACATATTCTCCATTTGGAGAGCCATTTGGAAACTCTTTTTATTATAGCCTTCACTGTCAAGCAAGACTGTGAGAAGGTACTTTGAACAACTTATTCTTACCACTGCCTGTGAGTGTTGCAGAAAGGAGGATCCTCGGGTAAACCTAAACTCTCTGCATTAATTCCTTGACTTTCAGCATTTTGTCTGGCTCTAAAAAGGGATTGTAGATGAATTGTGTCCCACTAGGCAAGTAAAGGACTGATTTGTTATTGTTGTTCAGATGCTAAATCGTTTCTGACTCTGCGACCCCATGAACTGCGGTACACCAAGCTTCTCTGTTGATCACTATCTCCCTGAGTTTACTCAAACTCATGTCGAGTCAGTGATGCCATCCAACCATCTCATCCTCTGTCCCCCCTTCTCCTCTTGCCTTTATTTTTCCCAGCGTAAGGGTCTTTTCCAGTAAGTCAGCTCTTTGAATCAGGTGGCCAAAATATTGGAACTTCAGCATCAGTCCTTCCAGTGAATATTCAGGGTTGATTTCCTTTAGATTGACTGGTTTGATCTTGATGTCCAAAGGACTCTCAAGAGTCTTCTCCAACACCACAGTTTGAACGTGTCAATTCTGTGCCAGTCACCCTTCTTAATGGTTCAACTATCATATCCATACATGACTACTGGAAAAACCATAGCTTTGACTATATATGGAACTTTGTCAGCAAAGTGATATCTCTATTTTAATACACTGTTTAGGTTTTTCATAGCCACTCTTCCAAGGGGCAAGTGTCCCTTAATTTCATGGCTGCAGTCACTGTCCACATTGATTTTGGAGCCAAAGAAAGTAAGTCTGTCAATGTTTCCATTGTTTCCCCATCTATTTGCCATGAAGTAATGGGACTGGACTGGATGCCAAGATCTTTTGTTTTCTGAATGTTGAGTTTTAAGCCAGCTTTTTTACTCTCCTCTTTCACTTTCATCAAGAGGCTCTAGTTTCCCTTCACTTTCTGCC
Organism: Cephalophus harveyi; assembly: GCA_006410635.1. Lineage (NCBI taxonomy): Eukaryota > Metazoa > Chordata > Mammalia > Artiodactyla > Bovidae > Cephalophus > Cephalophus harveyi. The sequence goes on from SJYT01081286.1 coordinate 62,602, forward strand.
ATTAAAGTAGTATCATCTGCATATCTGAGGTTGTTGATATTTTTCCCCACAATCTTGATTCCAATTTGTGCTTCATCCAGCTCAGCATTTTGCATGATATACTCTGCATATAAGTTAAATAAGCAGGGGGTAACAATATACAGCCTTGACATACTCCTTTCCCAATTTGGAGCCAGTCCGTTGTTCCATGTCCGGTTCTAACTGTTGCTTCTTCACCTGCATACAGGTTTCTCAGGAGGCAGGTAAGGTGGTTTGGTATTCGCATCTCTGTAAGAATATTCCACCGTTTGTTGTGATCCACACAAATACTTTAACATAGTCAATGAAGCAGAAGTAGATGTGATGTTTTTGGAATTGCCTTGGTTTTTCTGTTATCCAGCCTATGTTGGCTATTTGATCCCTCATTCCTCTACCTTTTCTAAATTCAGCTTGTACATCTGAAAGTTCTCAGTTCACGTTTTCCATAGCCTAGTTTGAAGGATTTTGAGCATGATCTTGCTGGCATGTGAAATGAATGCAATTGTGCAGTAATGTGAACATTCTTTAGCATTGCCTTTCTTTGGGATTGTAGTGAAAACTGGCCTTTCCCAGTCCTGTGACCACTGCTGACTTTACAGATTTGCTGACCTAAAGAGTACAGCACCTTATCAGCATCATCTTTTCAGTTCAGTTCAGTCGCTCAGTCATGTCCGACTCTTTGCGACCCCATGAATCGCAGCACACCAGGCCTCCCTGTCCATCACCATCTCCCCGAGTTCACTCAGACTCACGTCCATCGAGTCCGTGATGCCATCCAGCCATCTCATCCTCGGTCATCCCCTTCTTCTCCTGCCCCCAATCCCTCCCAGCATCAGAGTCTTTTCCAATGAGTCAACTCTTCGCATGAGGTGGCCAAAGTACTGGAGTTTCAGCTTTAGCATCATTCCTTCCAAAGAAATCCCAGGGTTGATCTCCTTCAGAATGGACTGGTTGGATCTCCTATCATCTTTTAAGATTTGATATAGCTCAACCTGAATTCCATCACCTCCATTAGCTGTGTTCGTAGTAATGCTTCTTAAAGTCCACTTGACTTCACACTCCAGGATGTCTGGCTCTAGGTGAGTGACCACACCATCTTGGTTAACTGGGTCATTAAGAACTTTTCTGTACAGTTCTTCTGTGTATTCTTGCCACCTTTTCTTACTCTCTTCTGCTTCTGTTAGGTCCTCCTGTTTGTCCTTTATTGTGCCTATCTTTGTATGAAAATTTCCGTTCTCCAGTTTTTGTTTTTTTTTTTAAAGAGATCTATAGTCTTTCCCATTTTATTGTTTTCCTCTTATTTATTTGCATTGGTCACTTAAGGCTTTCTTATCTCTCCTTGCTATTCTCTGAAACTCTGCATTCAGTTCAGTATATCTTTCCCTTTCTCCATCGCCTTTTGTTTCTCTTCTTTTCTCAGCTATTTGTAAGGCCTCCTCAGACAACAACTTTGCCTTCTTAAATTTCTTTTTCTTGGGAATGATTTTGGGTCATCACCTTCTGTACAATGTTATGAATCTCCATCCATAGTTCTTCAGGCACTCTGTCTACTAGATCTAGCCCCTTGAATCACTTTATCACCTCCACCTTATAATCTTAAGATTTTGATTTAGGTCGTATCTGAATGGCCTCATGTTTTTCCCTACTTTCTTCAATTTGAGCTTGAATTTTGCAATAAGAAGCTGGTAATCTGAGCCACAGTCAATTCTAGATCTCTCTCTCTTTTTTTTTTTTTTCCTCTGACTGTATTGAGCTTTTCCATCTTTGGCTGCAAAGAATATAATCAATCCGATTTCTGTACAGACCATCTGGTAATGCCCGTGTAGAATCTTCTCTTGTATTGTTGGAAGAGTATGTCTGCTACGATCAGTGCATTCTCTTGGCAAAACTCTTTGCCTTGCTTTCCTTTTGCCTTTGCCTTGCTTCATTTTGTGCTCTAAGGCTAAACTTGCCTGTTATTCCCAGTATCTCTTGACTTCCTACTTTTGCATTCCAGTCCCCTATGATGAAAAGGACATATTTTCTGATGTTAGTTCTAGGAGTTCTTGTAGGTCTTCATGGAGTCATTCAACTTCAGCTTCTTCAGCATTAGAAGGTGAGGCATAGACTTGGATTACTATGATGTTGAATGGTTTGCCATGGAAACTATCCAAGATCATTCTATCATTTTTGAGATTTCAACCAAGTACTGCATTTCAGACTCTCTTGTTGACTATGTGGGCTACTCCATTCCTTCTATGGAACTCTTTCCCACAGTAATAGATATAATGGTCATCTGAATTAAATTCTCAGATTTCTGTCCATTTTAGTTCACTGATTGCTAAAATATCGATGTTAACTTTTGCCATTTCATCAACTTTTTGACCACATCCAGTTTGCCTTGCTTCATGGACCTAACATTCCAGGTTCATATGCAATATTGTTCTTTACAGCATCTGACTTTACTTTCACCACCAGATACAACCAGAACTGGACGTCATTTCCACTTTGGCTCACCCTCTTCATTCTTTCTGTAGCTATATCTCTGCTCTACTCCAGTAAAATACTGGGCACCTACCAACCTGTGGGGTCATTCTTTCAGTGTCATATCTTTTTGCCTTCTCATACTGTCCATGGGGTTCTCAAGGCAAGAATACTAAGTAGTTTGCCATTCCATTCTCAAGTGGATCATATTTTTTAGCCCTAACTGGCAGGAAAATGCCCTTCAGCCACTCATCATAGCTTGATGACATGCCTGGTGCTTCTCGTTGAGCATTTGAACCTTCACTGGCTGTCGGCTGTCAGTCAAGGACAGATTCTCATCTTATGTATCATTTAAGATTTGTGTTTCCATATTAATTTTCTGTTTTGATGATCTGTCCATTGGTGTGAGTGGGGTGTTAAAGTCTCCTACTATTACTGTGTTACTGTCAGTTTCTGCTTTTCTGTCTGTTAGTGTTTTTCTTATGTATTGAGATGTTCCTATGTTGGGTGCATAGATATTTATAATTGTTATATCTTTCTCTTGGATTGATCCCCTGATCATTATGTAGTGTCCTTCTTTTTTTTTTTTTTAAGAAATGTAATTTTTTTAATTTAAATTTATTTATTTTAATTGGAGGCTAATTACTTTACAATATTGTATTGGTTCTGCCACACATCAACATGAATCCACCATGGGCATACACGTGTTCCCCTTCCTGAAACCCCTCCCACCTCCCTCCCCATACCATCCCTCCGGATCATCCCAGTGCACCAGCCCCAAGGATCCTGTATCGAACCTGGACTGGCAATACGCTTCTTATATGACGTTAAACATGTTTCCATGACATTCCCCCAAATCGTCCCACCCTCTCCCTCTCCCACAGAGACCAAAAGACTGTTCTATGCATCTGTGTCTCTTTTGCTGTCTTGCATATAGGGCTATCATTACCATCTTTCTAAATTCCATATATATGCATTCATTTCATTTCAGTTCAGTTCAGTTGCTCAGTTGTGTCCAACTCTTTGCAACCCCCCTGTCCATCACCATCTCCCGGAGTTCACTCAAACTCACGTCCATTGAGTCGCTGATGCCATCCAGCCATCTCATCTTCTGTCGTCATCCCCTTGTCTTCCTGCCCCCAATCCCTCCCAGCATGAGAGTCTTTTCCAATGAGTCAACTCTTTGCATGAGGTGGCCAAAGTACTGAAGTTTCAGCTTTAGCATCATTCCTTCCAAAGAACACCCAGGACTGATCTCCTTTAGAATGGACTGTTTAGATCTCNTTTTAATTGGAGGCTAATTACTTTACAATATTGTATTGGTTCTGCCACACATCAACATGAATCCACCATGGGCATACACGTGTTCCCCTTCCTGAAACCCCTCCCACCTCCCTCCCCATACCATCCCTCCGGATCATCCCAGTGCACCAGCCCCAAGGATCCTGTATCGAACCTGGACTGGCAATACGCTTCTTATATGACGTTAAACATGTTTCCATGACATTCCCCCAAATCGTCCCACCCTCTCCCTCTCCCACAGAGACCAAAAGACTGTTCTATGCATCTGTGTCTCTTTTGCTGTCTTGCATATAGGGCTATCATTACCATCTTTCTAAATTCCATATATATGCATTCATTTCATTTCAGTTCAGTTCAGTTGCTCAGTTGTGTCCAACTCTTTGCAACCCCCCTGTCCATCACCATCTCCCGGAGTTCACTCAAACTCACGTCCATTGAGTCGCTGATGCCATCCAGCCATCTCATCTTCTGTCGTCATCCCCTTGTCTTCCTGCCCCCAATCCCTCCCAGCATGAGAGTCTTTTCCAATGAGTCAACTCTTTGCATGAGGTGGCCAAAGTACTGAAGTTTCAGCTTTAGCATCATTCCTTCCA
>SJYT01081293.1:0-109830 GCA_006410635.1 Cephalophus harveyi
GAGGCCAGTTAGGTGGTCTGGTATTTCCATCTCTTTCAGAATTTTCCACAGTTTATTGTGATCCACACAGTCAAAGGCTTTGGCATAGTCAATAAAGTAGAAATAGATGCTTTTCTGGAACTCTCTTGCTTTTTCCATGATCCAGCGGATGTTGGCAATTTGATCTCTGGTTCCTCTGCCTTTTCTAAAACCATCTTGAATATCTGGAAGTTCATGGTTCACGTATTGCTGAAGCCTGGCTTGGAGAATTTTGAGCATTACTTTACTAGCATGTGAGATGAGTGCAATTGTGTGGTAGTTTGAGGGTTGCCATTCCCTTCTCCAGGAGATCTTCCTGACCCAGGGATTGAACCTGTCTGAACCACCAGGGAAGCTGGCTGTTGTCATAGTGAAAGACAATTAATGGGATGCTGGGTATGAGTTTCTTTTTCCTTTTCATAGCACTTTTCTTTAACTTTTTATTTTATATTGGAGTATAGCAGATTAATAATGTTGTGATGTTTCAGGTGGACAGCAAAGGGACTCAGATATATATATATATATAGTATTGCTTCTCCCCCAAACTCCCCTCCCATCCAGGCTGCCACATAACAGCTTGGTATGCCTCAGTGAGCAGAGTTCCCTGTGCTGTCCTTGTTGATTATCCATTTTAAAAATAGCAGAGTGTACATGTTGTTGGGCATGGGTTTTGGTGGGAACTGAAGGTAACTGTGAGAACTTAATGCCTTCCTGTGTCTGCAGAACTGCAGTAGTGGGGTTACACATTTGCTCTTGCATGCCCCCTCAAGCATGCCCCCTCTAGCTGACAGTTTTCTCCATAATGGCTCTGTAATATCCCCCAATGTGCAGCCTGACATCCTCTGCCCCCAGGGCTTCTCCTGGTGGGCTTCATACACAGTATCCACATTCATACTGATGAGTTTAAGCTCATCAGTCACACAGGAAAGCAAACAAGAGGGGCTTGAATTCTGTAATCCCTTTCGTCTCTTAATTATTGACCTAACATGAACCTTTTCTACTAGTTACCTTTGTATCATGGTCTAACAAAGGACTCATATATTTGAAGAAATTTTTCCTCATATTTGGAAACTGGCATCACGTATGTAACTCACAAGGCAGGTGTGTGTAGTCTTGTCTATGATCGAATGCCAGAGAGTGGCGGGGAAAAGATATTGATGGGTGGAAAACAGATGGCTCTGGTCTCCCATTCATCAGGAAGCAACAGATGTCAGCCCCCTTATGGGGCCCTTTGAGCCAGCGCTATGACTGTATATCATCTCAGTAGCAGAAAGAACCCGCTGGATTAGACAACACAAATCCAGGGCTAAGCCCAGGTCTGAGAGGGGAAGCACTCTTTCAGTACTAGCTCTGCGTTGACCAGCTGGTGGCTTGTGGTCCATCACTTACTCTTGCAGTCTTGGTTATCCTGCAGGTAAGCGTAAGTCCTCTTAGCCGGAGAACTAGAAATCTAAACTAGGAATGCCAAGCATTTTGATTTTGATTGATTATGTCTTTCACAGAAAGACTTAAAAACGAAAGTTTAGTGCATGGTGGACACTCAAGTGTTTGTGGAAGAAAAAGAAGTAATAGGTGTTACAGCTCTTTTGTCTACATCAAGCGATTTGGTTTGGACATGTCATTTATCTTGCAAGGCAGAACTTTAATTTGGTGTCTTATTGGTGTTTTGGGCCCATTGTCTACAGTTCCCATTGGTCAATCCATGAAAGATTTTTAGACATTTTAAGAACCGGGAGGATCCAATTCAATTTAGATGTCAGCCAAACTTGTTCTCAGAGATGCTGGGAGAGAACAAAGCTACATAGTATATATCACCTTAGTTATTTAAGAACTAGGTAGCAGGGAATGAGACTGTTGTAAACCATTGGTTAGTGTCCAGAAAAGGGAGGGAAGGGAAGAACATGCAAACCAGCTGAGTTCAAGGCCCAGGATGTCCAGTGGAGCCATCTGTGGGGAAGTGGCCAGAGATATCCTGGGAAAGAGGCCTGGACCACCAATGCATGGGGCCAGCACGGAGGTGGCACCACTTTTAAATGGACTTCTTTGTTTCCAGGCAGCGTCCTGCCCTTGGAGAATGCCTGGCCTCACTGGCAGCCGCCATACCAGTGGCATTCCTGGAGCCCACCCTTAACCGCTACAACCCGCTCTCCGTCTTCAACACCAAAACCCCCAGGGAGAGGTCTAGTAAGTACCATCCATCAGAGGTCATCACTGATGTACTTAGAGGAAACAAGTGGGAGAGAAAGCCAGAAAGACAAGGACAGCAGCCCCCAGCCCTGTCAGTTCACGTGGTCTGAGAGGGGCCAGGAGGTCAGAACTGGCGCCCTGTGACAGGTCTCCATCTTGCTGGAAAAGTGGGCACAAGCAAGTTCTTTGTTTTCTTTAGACTTTGGTTTCCTCTTTATGTGAAAAGAGGAGACGGCGCAGTTGGTTTCAACATCTCTTGAATCCTAAAAGCTCAGGTTCTCCTACCTGCCCTCATCTCCGTTCCCTTCCTACACCTGGGGATGTGACTGTCCTTCTCTGTTCCTCTCCAGAGAGTGGGAGCAAGGGGGTAGCACAGGGCTGCACTGATAACCTTGGTATACTCTTCAAGTCCACAGCGAGGCTGTGCTTCCAAGGATGATGACCATGCATTCTTCATCTTCATGAAGGATGGATAGAAAAACACAAGAAGGAATTAAAATTCTACACAGAAGAGAATTTGACAGGAGTGTTGGCATACTGAGTTCTAGAACAGTGCTAGGCTGTGGTCCAGATCTGCCTACTGCTGATTTTTATAAATGGTGTTTCATTAGAACATGGTCCTATCTATTCATTTGCATGTCGTCTGTGGCTGCTTTAGCACTGTGTTGTTGCTGTTTAATCACTGAGTCGTGTCTGACTCATTTGTGACTCCATGGACTGTAGCCCACCAGGCTCCTCTGTCCATGGGATTTCCCAGGCAAGAATACTGGAGTAGGTTGCCATTTCCCTCTCCAGGGGGATCTTCCCAACTTAGGGATTCAACCCACCTCTCCTGCCCTGGCAGAGGACTCTTTACCGCTGAGCCACCACGGAAGCCCTTAGCACTGTGTAGGGAAGGAAAAATAATTTTCCCTTTACCCTTCGTTGTTCTTGGCTGAGACTTCCCCTCTGAAAAAGATAGATTGATGGGAGGAAAAAAAAAAAAAACAATTATGGGCATATGTGTACATAAGGGAGCCCCCAAAAGATGTGAGACTCAAAAACCAGCCCAACATTTGAGATTTATATACCATCCTGAGGAAAAGGTTAAGAGTCTAGGGCTTCAGACAGGGTAGGAATCCATGGGAAAGTGAGCAGAGGAAGGGCTTGGTAAGCAGTGTGCCCCACCATGCTCGTGCATCTCTCAGATGAAAAAGTGATCTTTGGTAAGAGCTCTCTTCTCGTACAGGCTCCCGTAACTAAGGTAAACTTTGTTTACAAAGGTAGATTTCCCTTACAAAAAGGTGACTCTGTTTTCAGACATTCTCCTGGATCTTCAGTTTCTTAAAAATAATCAGCTCAAAGTAATCTCTCTGCCAAAGGGGCATATTTGGGGGTGGCCCATTCTGTTCCCCTTCAACTGCAGTGACAGAGTTGAGTAGTGGCAGCAAAGACTGTTGGCCCTGCAATGGCTAAAATATTTACTGTCTGGCCCCTTTATAGGAAAAGTTTTCCCACCCCCGTCTTCTAGAATAACCTGGAACTGGAATCTAAGGCAGGTGGTAAGCCTGCTTCTAGGGGATGGAAGAGAAGAGTCCCCATGTATGGATAAGTGTGATCCTGCTGAAGGACAATGGAGTAGATCAGAGGCCCTTCCAACAGGAACCTTGAATGAAACTTGGCCTCCAACTGGAAAGAACTACCTTGACTTGATGTAACATGAAGCAAAAGCTACCAAATGATGGGTTAGATTGATGTTAAGAAAAACAGAACCCCCCCCCAAAAAAAAATCATAGCAAACCATTTCAAACCAGATATAACCTGTTCAGAACCAGTATTTTCTTAACATATTGATACACAGTACAAGCAGATGACTAGACTGTTTCTCAGTTCCATTTGGTTCAAGCCCCCTTTTCAAACTGTTGTGGGTCCTAAAAGGCCTAAGAGAAGAAGGGTTCTTGCTACATTTTTCTCTATCACTCTTCTTTCCATCTAAGAATCCAGAGTGCTAAGCTTTGGCAGCTTTGTTCCCACTTCAGATAAAAGCAGCACCTGGTCCCCAGTAAAACATGACCAGGACATTTTAGACAAAATTGCTTTAAAAAGTTCTCTTGTTGAGCTAAAATACTGCAGAGACCAGTGTTCTCAGAGCTCATCGAGAGAGATATATTGCCAAGATGCTTCCATGTTCCAAAGTCTCACATGGCATCTCTCAGTTAATTCCCCAGTCCCCTCAGCCTCATCTCACCCTTTCTCCCCTTTCATGGACTAGGAAAATTATAGTCCCAGCCTTGTTTTTCTCTGCTGTTTTATGATTCCACATGAGTTATGTCTTGCAGCTAAAGTAGGAGTTAAACGACAGAGCAGGCTTTGGTAATGATGAGGAAGGGCTGTGGCATCTGTAGACAGAAGCCAGCTAAGATATTGCTCCCCAACCTCATGACAGTGCTGGATACTGATGTATTTATTCTGGTCCAGCTGTGATTCAAGAGAAAGTGTCTCTGTCTGTGTCACCAGTGTGTAGAGCTTGCACCTTGGGAAAGAGAGAGCGCTACTTTGCTCTTGAACTCATAGAGGTAGTTGTTGTTCAGTCGCTCAGTCGTGACCGACTCTTTGTGACCCATGGACTGCAGCGCGCCAGCCTTCCCTGTCCATCACCATTTCCCAGGGCTTGCTCAAACTCATGTCCATCAAGTCAGTGATGCCATCCAGCCATCTCATCCTCTGTCATCCCCTTCTTCTCCTGCCTTCAATCTTTCCCAGCATCAGGGTCTTTTCTAATGAGTCAGCTCTTCGCATCAGGTGGCCAAAGTATTGGAGCTTTAGCTTCAACATCAGTCCTTTTAATGAATATTCAGGGTTGATTTCCTTTAGGATTGACTGGTTGGATCTCCTTGCAGTCCAAGGGACTCTCAAGAGTCTTCTCCAACACCACAGTTCAAAAGCATCAATTGTTTGGCGCTCAGCTTTCTTTATGGTCCAACTCTCACATCCATACATGACCACTGGAAAAACCATAGCTTTGACTAGGCGGACCTTTGTTGGCAAAGTAATGTCTCTGCTTTTGAATATGCTGTCTAGGTTGGTCAGAGCTTTTCTTCCAAGGAGCAAGCGTCTTTTAATTTCATGGCTATGGTCACCCTCTGCAGTGATTTTGGAGTCCAGGAAGATCCAGTCTGTCTCTGTTTCCATGTTTCCCCATCTAGTTGCCATGGAGTGATGGGACATATAGGTAGAGTAGCAGGCAAATTTGAAACTCACCCAGATGGAGGGAACCCTAGACTGGCTTTGGAGGGAAGGAAATGACTGTGTCCCATTGTTCTCAAGGGCTATTAGAAATATGTTTCTTCTCATCTTATATACCTTTACGTTGATTTAGTAAGACATATTCATAAATTAAAAATAAGTATCTGTCATTGCATCTCCGTGAGGAAGAAGGGACAGGGTTGTGATTAATGGTGACACTGTTGTTCATCCATCAGTCACACACTGTGGACTCAGGGCCCCAGTCCTCTGAGACCGTATTTTTCATCATTCAGTTAACAAAGAGTGAATTCTGACCATGTGTCCAGCTCTCGAAAAGCAGAGTGTACATAAATATGTGTTCTGGGATAACCATGTTTGCCTGGAGCCAAACAATGACTGGACTCTGAAAAGGTAGACTTCATTCACTACACACAGTAGGTGGCCTGAGGGACTGAGGGAGGAGGGAAAGGAATGTGACAGATGATGTGAGTCTTTGGTTGAAAAATACAATGTGAACTGACTTATCAAGCCTTCAGTCAATTGGGCATCTCAATAAATGGAGTCTCCCTGGTAGCTCAGATGGTGAAGAATCTACCCACAATGCGGGATACCCAGGTTCAATCCCTAGAGAAGGGAATGGCTTCTCACTCCAGTATTCTTGCCTGGAAAACCCCATGGACGTAGGAGCCTGGCAGGCTGTAGTCCATTTTGCTGGCAGAGTTACTCATATTAGGACCTCTTCTATCCTGTAACATCCTGGAGCATTTTTTAACTTATCCAAAATTGTTAGGATTGTCTAGAAAAGGCTTATCTATCTGTGTGCTAGATAAAGTCTTTGGTTACATGAGGCAGTGGTCTATTAATAAGAATCTTGTTGTTGTTGACTCCATTCGTGAGTAGAATTAGATCTCTGTGTGTGTATACTCAGTCACTAAGGTGTCCAACCCTTTGCGACCCCATGGACTATAACCTGCCAGGCTCCTCTCTCTATGGGATTCTCCAGGCAAGAATACTGGAGTGGGTTGCCATTTCCTTCTCCACGGGATCCTCCCAACCCAGGGATCAAATCTGTGTCTCCTGCAGTGGCAGGTGGATTCTTCACCACTAAGCCACTAGGAAAGCCCAGTCAGGATAACAGATTAACCAAAACATCCTACTCACCAGCCAAGTTTACTTTTCAAATCCTTATTGGAAAAGATCAACCAGAGAGGAAGGAGGGCCAGTTTCCATGTAGGTTTCCATGTTATACTACAGAAGTGGTGCTCTCTGATGCTGTCATCTTGAGGGAAGAGCTGCCTGGTGGAAAAAAATACAGCTGTGGACTCTAACTCAGCCTTTCCCGATGGTTCTCTCTTGATAGCATGTATGAGGATCACTCAAAAGGCTTGTTGAAGAATGCCAAGTCCTACCCCTAGAGTTTCTAATTCAGTAAGTCGAGATTCCAAAGGTCCTAACAAGTTGCCAGGTGATGCTGCCATTGCTGGCAGGACAGTGTCACTTTGAGAGCCATTGACGTGGAAGATGAAAGGACAGTGTGTTCTAATGGTTCCCCCTTACAGTCTTGAGTCTGAGTCTGACAGGACCCAACTGAGCTGTTTTTCAGGTAGATAACTCAGCAGCATTCATTCTGCCGGTTTATTATGTGGCATTTGAAGTACAAGACACCACCAGAATTGCGAATGTTTCTTCCCCTCAAGGACCAATTACAAATAAATAACTTTTAAAGGTCATTATAATGACTCCAGTGAAGCAACCTCAAGCAGCTCTGTGTTAGGTAGGGGGAGAAAAAAGTGTCTATGACGATGGATTGTCTGTGTGACCTTTAAACACACACATGCTCCGAGCCTTCTCGTGTATAATTTTATAGCCAACAGTTGTAAACTTCAGTTGCATCTGTGGTCATTGGCACTGCTCTGTGTGCAGAGCCTGTAGGTAGAATGTTTGACTTCACCATTTGAATCTATTTATCTGACACCATATGCGTCAAATGATATTGTCTGTGAGAGTCTCCCTAGACCCCCACATTGATGTCACCCCTGATTCTTATTGCTCTGCGGCAAGGTACAGGCCAGCCTTGTTCTCTACAAATGACCAGCATTGGCAATGGATTGTGTCTGACCTGTATAATTCCCTTCGCTGTAAATCACAGAAGTTCGATGTTCTTTGGCCTTCATGCTGCTAATACTTTTGAATTGTCTGGATTTAAAGGACATTGCTTTACTCCTAACTTCCAAGGAAGAGTAATCAGACTTCCTCTCACCAAAGGCCATACCAATAGCAAAAGAAAAACATAATTAGGGCAAGTGTTAGGACATCCACAGCAGGGCCTCCTCCATAGCAGGGAGGCTCTTCCGAATCCATTGATTTGCAGCTGCACACCATCCTGTAGAACCGATTATATCAGCTACAGATTCATTGTCTCCTGGATGAAGGTACCACAAATGCCTTTCCTCCCCACCCCAGCCCAGGAACCAAGATGCCTGTACTCTCTTTTCATCTCTTAGTCTATCTTCACAGGATTATTCTGTATCTTTGCTCCAGGCAGTACAATCATGAAGGAAACCAAGACAGACCCTTCAATTGACTGATATTCCTAAAAGCCAAAGCCTGTTCTGTGGCCTTTTCTTCATTAACCCTTCCATTCCTATGGACTTAAAATCTAGAAAAGAGAGATTTCACGCCAGCAGTAACCCCATGGCACAGAGCCTGAAGGTAGAACCCAACTCACTAAACGTCACATTTTATTTGAAGTTTCCTGCTTTTTCCTTTGAAATTCCTGAGAACTTTGCGCTTTACTTTTAATATCAAAAGTAATTTTCTCAAATCTTCTAGTGGATCCAGTGTGCCCCACTAGTGGATCTAAAAGGCACCATATTTTCCCGTTGCTTCTCTGACTCCCGAGGTTCCATGGTGCCTGATGCTTTGGCCCCACTCTAAGAAGTTTAGCTTGTGGTTGGAGTCTGCACATGAGCTGCCAACCAGGATGCTCTGCAGCGCTTCCAATTCATGTTTCTTTCTCAACTGGGCCATGCCTTGCCACACAGAGCCCTTATTTGCATCTCACCCATCAGCAACTTCAGGTTGCTTCTGGTCTCTCCTCCTATCTTGGAGGAAAAGAGTGTCCTTTGCCTTAAGAAGAACAGGACAGATATCCTCTTGGCTTTTTCCATTTACGATTCTTGTACCCGACAACATTTCATGTTGAACTCTGTAATCATCTCATCCTGTCTGTCCTTGTTCAGTGAAGTGACCTCAGTCATTCACTGTGAGGAAAAGACAGGGCTAACTCACTATTCCTTGCTATAAGCCTTCAAAAACAAAAAGGTCTAAGTGATTGACAAGAGGTCTTGGCAAAGGTTACTTCAGAGCATCAATAACTTCTTTTGTAAACGCAGAAATCAGTGTTCATGCACTGTCTCCCACTCCCCACAGGTTTTAACTGGATGGAAAGCATTGTCTCTGGGCCAGCTAAAAGAAGCTTTGATGCAAGAGGTTTCTTTTTCCTTTCCAAAACAGTACAGACATGATCTAGGTGACTGAACCACAAATTGGCAGCTCAATATCTATGGGCTGCTTTTCTGCTTTGGGTCCTGCCTTTGGCAGTGCATGCACTGAGGCCAGGAGACGGAAGCCAAGAGACTGACTTTTTCGCAGAGAAGTCTTATGAAATGTCCCTCAGCCGTGTCTCTGTTATGTTGCTTTAAGATTCAGTTTAAGTTGAATAAACTTCAGGATCAAAGGAGGGGTGACAGAGAGAGAAGGTTTGTTTTGAATCACTGTCCCTTTATTATTCCTACCCTCTCGGTCAGTTCTGGGGATGCCAGACACAGTGGAGGAGATGTGCCCCGACATCCCCCAGCTGGAAGGCCTGATGAAGGAAATCAACGACCTGGCTGAGTCAGGGGCCCGGTACACAGAGATGCCCCACGTCATTGAGGTCATCTTGCCCATGCTGTGCAACTACCTATCCTACTGGTGGGAGCGGGGGCCCGAACACCTGCCCCCCAGTGCAGGGCCCTGGTGCACCAAGGTCACGTCTGAACACCTCAGTGTCATCCTGGGCAACATTCTGAAAATCATCAACAACAACCTGGGCATCGATGAGGCCTCTTGGATGAAGCGCATTGCAGGTACCACGCATGTCTTTCAGCCCTGGCATCGAGATGTCTAGACTCTTTTTCTTCTCAGTCTATTATTAAGCTATCCCCGCCCCCCCACCTTAGATATTTAACAGTAAAAAGAACTGACTTATTCCCCTATAGGGCTTCCTGGAGCAAATGCTCCTGCCTGACTCCCCAACTAATCCGGCCCCTCAAATCTCCAGGAAGCCCTTCTTAATAAACTCTGCAAGATTCTGATGATCGTTGCTCATTTGCTTTTGGTACTTAAGAATCCCATTTGCTCTTACAGTAATAATTGTTCATATTTTCTGGGTAAGTGACCCTGTGTTGTTTTCCACATGTACGAAACTCACTCCCACCTGGGCTGTACTGTAAGTTTCTAGCATTTGTGTTTCACTTTATGCTTTCTAAGACACTCTCTGATTTAGGCTCATAGTAGCGTCACTTGGATTTTGGGTTTGTTTTGTATTCCTCTAGAACTCCTTGCATGCAGTAGGCTCTTAGTGAATGTTACTTGCTGATTTTCTGTTCTCAAAAAAGGAGAGGCTTGGAAAATTAATAACCACACTTTCCACAGTCAGGAAACCATGAAGATTTTAGGGTCCTCTGTCACAGTAAAGTCAGAGGAGACAGAAGCTAAAGTCATTGCCTTTGATAGACCTGCAATTTAGATACACAATTCCACCATAGCTGTTTCACCCCTACACTTGCCTGGACCATGAAACACAGCCATTGGGTCAATAGGAACTATTAGATTCCTGGACAAATGAGTAGATACCTCTCTGCAAGACCAAGGAAGTAAACTTCCTACCCTCTTCCTGTCTCTGAAATGAACTGAGATTCAAATTATATTAATAAATACTTTGGTTACTGATGGCTCCTGGGTAGTAGAGGCCCCTGGGAACATGTGAATAGGTAAATTGGTGTTCCTTTCTTATCTTTTAGCTCAAGAATATTGTTAACCCTAAAGTAATTTGTTGAGGGCTCTACATTTGTAAATCTGGATTAAGGGAAGGAAGGAAATCAAAGAATGAACTCCCTTAGATTCCCCAGGGGTACGAAGGAAAGAAGTCACAGCACACCGATGAGAACTGAACTTGGCCTGTTATTTCACAAGTGTGTCCAGATCTCATTCTGTCAGGTCACTTCATTCCTGGTGTGTAAACAAAGTCAGTTTTCAAGAGCAACCTCAAATCACCCATATCTGGAAGAACCACTCTGATTCCAGGTCCAAAGCAGAGGTGCACCCAGGTGAGGACCAGGCTATGAAATGTGAGCCATCATACTGCTAAGTTTCGACTTCTTGATTAACACATTGCAACAGAGAACTGCCTTCACCTTCTCTTTCTAAAAAAGTCTTTTTTATGAAAGCAAAAAACAAGGCACAGTGAGGTTAAAAAGTGCTGGAATATAGGCTGTCTCCAACTGAAAAACCCTACATTAAAGAACTTTGAAATACACAAAATACATATTGTACTTTGTGAATGGTTCATGACTCTTGAGAATTTTATTTCACGTATCTAAATAATTACTCTGATTCTGACCTTTATTATGAATTAGACCAATAGGATAGTGCATTTTAAAAAGCCAGTGAGACATGTAGGTTTTATCTTTCTCTTTAAGAGGGCCAGAATCATAGTCCCAAGTCCTACTGATGGCTTGTTTCTGCTCATGGACTTTTAGTGGCCACCCTAGCCTGCCTCTCAGTTCATTATAGATGATAGTAGTTTGTCTGCTTTTCTTAGGGCCTAGAGGAGCCCCAAGATAATAGGCTGGCAGTTCTCAAGTGTTGGGGGCTGAGAACTATAGTTGGGTTTGTGTATTTTTGAGAGATTTCGCTATAAAATAACCAGAAAGCATAGTGTTAAGTATGTACTCTTGACTCAGCACAGTGCTGTTTATATAAATAAAAGACTTCCTTCAAGGAGTTTATAACGTAGCCAAAGTCACTCTTCTAAAATGAAACAAGGTGGTCTATTATGAAGAGCTCAGAGATATAGCAAGGGCCATGCCTGAAGAGTTCAGGGGTGGCTCTTCTCATAACTTGAAGAAGCAAAACAGGAATAGGGACCTTCTCCTGTAGCCCCACCCCAGCAACTGTGACTTCATGAGACAGACATGCCGAGAGGAAGATGAAGGAAAGGTGCCAGTCTGGGTCAGGGGCTTTCCAAAGCCTCGCCTTTGAGTGTCCCTTCTTTCCTTTTCTCGACTGTCATAACCTGTGGAATGAGGGGGAGACCCTTTGTTTGCAAACACAGTGTACGCCCAACCGATCATCAGCAAAGCCAGGCCAGACCTGCTGAGAAGCCACTTCATCCCGACCCTGGAGAAGCTGAAGAAGAAGGCCATCAAGACCGTGCAGGAGGAGGAGCAGCTGCGAGCTGACAGCAAGGGCGACACGCAGGAGGCCGAGCTGCTCATCCTGGACGAGTTTGCTATCCTCTGCAGGGACCTCTATGCCTTCTACCCCATGCTCATCCGCTACGTGGACAACAGCAGGTACAGAGGCGCCTGGGCAGGGCTGGCCCCCGATGGAGGGGTGGCACTGGGTTTTGTTACAGGCGAGAGAGGGAGGTCACGGCTGCCACCAGCAGCGTCCCCCCAGTCCACCCCCCTGCCTCCATCCCTGCTGTGGGACCTCTGGGCAGTGCTCTCCTTGCCCAGTGGTTCTGTATGATCGTGGCATGGCCGCCCGGTCCATCCTCACAGGCCACTGAAGAAGGGCGGCAGCAACCCCTTCCACCCCTCTGCTCTTCTGTCACACACTCATTCAGGAGAGATCACTGACTGTGTGCCAGGCACTGTTCAAGAGGACAGGCAAGAACACTACAGGAAAAAAGATGTTGGCCCAGGGAGCTTTCACTCTGGCAAGAGAGTGGGGTGAACAAATGATAAACAAAGTACTTAGACATTTACAATATACTTCCCTTTGTACTTGTATATTTACCTATACACTGTACTTACCTAAGTAAATTATACAAGCAAAGTAAATGGAATCAGGAGTGCCAGGTGGCAGTTTCAAAAGAATATTACTGAGAAGGTGACATTTGAACACAGACTTGAAGGAGGTAAGGTCAGAAACCATGTGGATCTGGGGAAGAGGTCTGTTTCCAGGAAGAAGGAATATCTGGTGCAAGCCCTGAGGGAGGGACAGGCGGGGGTGTTAGGGGATCACAGGGAGGCCAGAGAGAGAGGAGCTGAGGGGTGGGGAGAGAAGCAGGAGATGTCGGGGCGGCCAGTTTCTCTCCAGGGGGCTCAGAGTCCAGGGCTTTTCCTCTGAGATGAGAGCTTGGTGCAGTGTTGAAGCTACGCTGTGATGTGATCTGACTCTGTCTTCAAGCACAGTGGTGATGGATCAGGGCAAATAAAGGAGGTGAGGAGGCTGGCTGGGAGGCTCACAGTGGCCCAGTCAAGGGCTGAGGGTGATTTGGAGTTGACAGAGCAAACTAGTGGTGCCAGGACTGGGGCAGAGAGGGACGGGGCCACTGCTCAGTGGGACTGGGGTCTCCTTTCAGAGTCCTGAAAATGTTCTGCAATTAGATAGTCATAGTGGTGGCAGATGACACCACCCTTATGGCAGAAAGTGAAGAGGAACTAAAAAGCCTCTTGATGAAAGTGAAAGAGGAGAACGAAAAAGTTGGCTTAAAGCTCAACATTCAGAAAACGAAGATCATGGCATCTGGTCCATCACTTCATGGGAAATAGATGGGGAAACAGTGTCAGACTTTATTTTGGGGGGCTCCAAAATCACTGCAGATGGTGATTGCAGCCATGAAATTAAAAGACGCTTACTCCTTGGAAGAAAAGTTGTGACCAATCTAGATAGTATATTCAAAAGCAGAGACATTACTTTGCCGACTAAAGTCCGTCTAGTCAAGGCTATGGTTTTTCCATTGGTCATGTATGGATGTGAGAGTTGGACGGTGAAGAAGGCTGAGCGCCGAAGAATTGATGCTTTTGAACTGTGGTGTTGGAGAAGACTCTTGAGAGTCCCTCGGACTGCAAGGAGATCCAACCAGTCCATTCTAAAGGAGATCAGCCCTGGGATTTCTTTGGAAGGAATGATGCTAAAGCTGAAACTCCAGTACTTTGGCCACCTCATGCGAAGAGTTGACTCATTGGAAAAGACTCTGATGCTGGGAGGGATTGGGGGCAGGAGGAGAAGGGGACGACCGAGGATGAGATGGCTGGATGGCATCACGGACTCGATGGACGTGAGTCTGAATGAACTCCGGGAGATGGTGATGAATGGGGAGGCCTGGCGTGCTGCGATTCACGGGGTCGCAAAGAATCGGACACGACTGGGCGACTGAACTGACCTGAACTGAAGTGGTAGTCCAACATTGTGAATGTACTGAATGTTGCTAATGATTAATTTGACATGTATGTTACTACAATTTAAAAGGAAAAAAAAAAAAGTTGGTGGCGGCTGGGGCCAGGCTGGTAGCAATGAAGGTTGACAGAATATGTCAGATTCTAGACCCAACATCTTAAAGGTAGAGCCTTGAGGATGTGCAGACTGGAAATAAGAGAAAAGAGATGAGTCAAAGATGATTCTGAGCAAATGGAAGGAGGGAGTTCCCAACAATTAAGTTGGAGGGGATTGTGGTTACGGAAGTTTTGTAGGGGAGGATGAAGAGATCCCTTTCAGACATGTCAATTTGAGTTGCTGCTTCAATATAAAAATGAAAGTTGGCAGTTACATGAGTCCAGGGTTCATAAGAGAAGTCTGGTGTGCACCTAAGAATTTGAGAGTCGCCTACATATTGGTATGTGGTCTTTGAGAGCCATGAGACTGAATGAGATAAATAAAGGCTTGAGAGGGAGAGACAAGCGTTCCTGAGCCCTTGTACACAGGTCAGGCCGGAGAGAAGGAGCCACGAGTGAGACTGAGAGGAAGCCACCAGTGAGACAGGAGGAAACCAGCAGCGTGCTGTGTCCTAGGTACCAATTTCACAAAGGATTTCCAAGAGGAAAGAATAATGAATAAATGATTGGTGACCTTGATAAGAGCAGTTTCAATAAAGCGATGGAGTTGAAGGCCTCTTTGGAGTAGGTTGGAAGAGAATAGGAGAAAAGGACTTGGAGATAGCACTCCAGACAGCTTGTTCAGGGAGGTGTTTTTTGTTTTTTTAATTATTTTGGCCTCTCTGGGTCTTCTTTGCAGCCTGCTGGCTTTCTCTAGTTGCACTGCATGGGCTTTATTTGTTGCGACACAAGGCTATCTTATTGCAGTGTGTGGGCTTCTCTAGTTGTGGTGTGTGGGCTCAGTTGCCCCACAGCATGTGGGATCTTAGTTCCCCGACCAGGAATCGAGCCCACATAGCCTGCATTGGAAGGCAGATTCTTAACCACTGGAAGATTACGGCAGTCCCACAGGGAGTTTCACTATAAAGGGGAACAGAGAAATGGGCTGCTAGCTAGATGCAGAATAGGTTCAAGAGGAGAGTTTTTAAGATGGGAGACTTTTCAACTTGTTTCTTTATGAATGGGAATGAGCCACTGGAGAGAAGAGAAATTGATGAAGTTAGAGGGAGAGAGAATTTCTAAAGCAGTGCATTCAAACAGGCAGAGGATCCGCCTGAGATCGTTCATCTACAGTGATGAGCAGGAGGGCAGGGTGCGTGGGTGCTGCTGCTGGCAGACACACAGACACACATGCACATGCACGCGTGCACGCACACACGCCCATATATATTATGGCTGGCAGTCTGTAGGAGTCCTTTTCTGGTTGCTTCCATTCTCAGTGAAGTGGGAAGCAAGAATATCAACTGAGAGGGAGGGTGGGGAGAATGTACTTGGAGGGTTGAGGAGGAAGCAGATGATCTGGGGCAATGGCTTTGGCAAGTAAGGGGAGTGGATGGATCAGAGGAGTGTGGTATGGTTGCAAGGCAGCATCAGTGGCCCCACTTGAGATCTGTGGTAATGGATTTAGAGTGGGACCATCAGCAAGTTGTGTTTTTCTCCACCCAACTTGGCTGCCATGTACAGGCTGAGACTAGGTAGAGAGTTGGATTTAACCAGGATTGGGGTTTTGCAAAATGAGTATGATGAAGAGAAATGGGTTAGGGTATGACGGTGTATATAATAGGCTAATTATAAACATTGATCATGGAATTTAAGCTGAATAAGGATAGTTAGATCATCACTGACTCAAGGGACATGATTTTGAGCAAACTCTGAGAAATAGTAGAGAACAGAGGAGCCTGTGTGCTGCAGTCCATAGGGTCACAAAGACTTATCCACTAAACAATAACAACAAGGAGGAAATGAAGCATAGGAACCTTATGTTCACAAGCAGGCCAAGGAACAAAGAACATCTGGTCCCAGTGGAAGGCAAAGACCAAATAGATGTTTTATTAAGCCACACCTTCCCAGAGCTTCGAGACTTAAAATGGAAGTTTGGAGTGGCTTAATTTTAAAATACCCCATCATAGATACTGAAAAGACTTAGAAACGTTTGGGGGAACCCTGCTAACTTTTTGAGTGGTATGCCATTCTGTCTTGCAGGGAATAGGTCTGGATATGCCTTTTTTAGCATTTATTTCATAAGGTAAATTATACTTACTATTTAAAATATCTACTTAAGATTACTTGTATTTAGCTTTGCAGAATGAACATATGCACACTGTATATAGGTGTATGGGTGTATATAATTCCTTAACTATCTATGGGCAATTTTACTCACTTTCTCAAAAGAAATCCTGCTCTCAGCGTCATCATTTGAGTCATTTCCGATAACATAATTATGTTAGCAGGTTAGCAAAGGAATTTGTCAGTCTGAGGTGAAAGCAAGAATGAGAGCAGAGTAAGATTGCTCCTGAAATAGCTCTCTAATTGCATTTGCCACTATTGACAATCAAGACTCAAGATAGAGTGTGTTCCACTTACGTAGTATTTGAAAGTGGCTAAAAATGACAATGTCAGAGAATCTTTGAGATCATCATTAATTCATTCATCCTCACTTTTCAACCTGTTCTTCCCTGAACACCAGGGAGCATTAAGGCTATCTGACCCTCACTTACAAATACTTCCTTCCGACGTGTGTGCCTTTACCTTCCTTGAGTCCTTTCTTCACCCTAAAGAATTGGCTGGCTTGGAAGTACAGGACTGTGGAGTTGGCAGGAATATTAGAGATCAGCTCATCTAACTGGACAAATAAATAGCCCCTTCCTTTTTCCTAGCAGTGCCTTTCCCTCCTCTCATTATCCACCACGGACAACAGACCAAGCTGGACCCGGGCGTGCCTTCCCATTCTAGTGTCAGACATTTCAAGTCACTTTTTTCAACTCCTTCTCATTCATTTTTTTCTTCTGGTTTTATTGAGACATAATTGACACAAAGACCTCTGTAAGGTATGCAACAGAATGGTTTAACTTACATCCATCGTGAAAGGCTTACCACAGTAAGCTGAGGGAACATCCATCATCTCACACAGGTACAAAATAAAAGACAAAAAAGTCTTTATTCCTTGTAATGAGAAAACTCAGGATTTACTCTCAACAACTTTCATGTAACATACAGTGTTAATCAGATGAGTCATGTTTAACTTTACATCCCTAGGACTTATTTATCTTATAACTGGATGTCTATACCTTGAACTGCCTTCATCCAATTCCCCCAACTTTGAACCGTGTTGAGTTCAGATCTGTAACTCCTGTCAGCTCTGCGTTTGCTCTTGAGAGCCACAAAACTACTCCAGTCTCTCCCTAAGCAGCTCTTTAAATATTGAAGAGAGCCATCTCGCCCTGTCTTCCCCTGTTTTCTCTTGTTGTGTTAAATCTTTGTACTTCCTTCAGCCCTGTCACAGCCGTGTGGCAGGTCTCTGACATCTGAAAAGAAGTTTTGGTGGGTCAGTGATCAGCCTGAAAATGACCCAGAAGGAGCGGGAGTTCCAGGCATGCTGTGGTCATAGCCTGGTAACTCAGGCCTCCATCTCCTCAGGCCAGGAGCTGAGAAATCAACATAGGTTCAACAAACCTCTCTACACAAATCAGCTTCTCAGCTTCGTTTCTGGAAATCAGAGACACTGAACAGAGAACAGCTTTAGCGCTATTTTGAGTGAAAACTCATCTCTCAAACTGTTGAAGGGAATCCAGGTAAATCCTGTGCGGTCACTGCCTCAGGCTGAATCCTCTACAAAAGGCTCAGGAATGAGGCACAGATAAGCTCTTACGGCTTAGTCAGACAACCTGACCGTGAATACAGAAGCATGGCTTTACTTTCTTTCAAAAGCCTGATAACTGGCTTTACTTTCTTCAAAAACCTGATGACTTGTCATCTTGAAAATAGCAGTCTAACTCTTCCCACTCTTGCCTTTCTCCAAGATTTTATTCTCCTGCTTTTTGTTTCTGTTTTACCTCTAAATCCAACCTTCTTCCCCACCTACAGCCTTGCATTTCCCAGCTGTCTTTTGGCAGCACAGAGAGCAGATGATAAAAGAAACCCACATTATAAGTTAAGTACCTCCGAAAGGATCAATTGTCTGAATGTTGAGAGAGATCTTGAATTCTGTGGAAGGCTGGAAGCAGCGGGGACAGAGCCTGGTTACTTCATTTGGGGGTAGGAAAAGATTCAGACAAAATGGGAGAGGCAAGGTTGGAATCTTCTGCCCTCCTGCAAATATTGTCTTAGTCTGGTTTGAGAGGAGCAGAGAATTTAGTGCCTGGGAGAAAGCATTTAATGGTGGGTTCATGTGACCCACCATTCTGAACCTGAAGAAGGACCCTCACTAAAGACAGAGAGTAAAAATATCCGTCTCTTGCAAGAAGGATGTTCAAAACAAAAATCACTGAGCTGAAAGCCAAGATATCCAAAGCTGCTGCTTTCTCCTGTGAGCAGATGTTCACCTGATGTTTTCAGCGTTCCTGCAGGTCACATTCCCTGTGGCTGGACTTTTCCTCGGCAGGGTAGGATGTGTGCCCTCGTCTCTTCCCAGTAGAGGCATAGGGCAAGCCTATAAAGCTCATTTAAGCCAGAACTCGGCAGAAGGAACAGCTGGTACTTCTGATAAAACTTGACACTTGACTCTGAAAAGGCGCTCCTGAAAAATCAATATGAAAGAAATCAAAAAGCATTACCAATCTCAAGCCTCAAGTTTGGATTGCATTAGGCCCCTAGTGATGGATGCCTTATAGAGTAGCTTAAAGTAGAAGTTAGATCTCACACATCAAAGAAGTGCAGAGTTATCCAATCCACGGCCAGTGTCCTTGCTCCTCACCCCTCTCTATTCCTGTGCTTAACATTGACTTCTATCTTCAAAGTTACTTTATGGTGCAACATGCCAATTAGAGTTTTAGCTGTCATATTTTCATCCCAGAGAGGAAGTAGAAAGGCACGAGGGCACCTTGAGCTATCTGATGCTTTTTAGAGAGCTTTTCCAGGAGGCTTATGCAACAACTTCCTCTTCCAGCTCATCAATCAGAGTGTAGTTCCACAGGTGTCCCTCAGAGGAGGCTGGGTAATGTGATCTTAGCAGCTCACAGTGCCACCTAGGGTAAAATGGGGGTTTCTTCCTAAGGAAGAAGAGGAGAATAAATGTGGGGCAGATGCCCTATAGTACCTACCTATAAAACAGAGGCTAGTTGAAGTAGAAAACAAGAAAGATTAAACAGAGGCATCCATGAAGCTAGAACTCAAGCAGTAAGGAACTAAGGAGATGAGAGAGGCGTCCACAGGTGGTCTTGGCCTTATGAGTCTTTACTTTCTTCCTTAGCCTAGTAATGGGCAGAATGGGCAGAAGGTACAGGCAGCTCAGGACAACTCAGTCTGATATCCCAGGTATAGGGACTGGCTTTTGATAGCTATTCCCCTGCAGGCACCAAGGGACATGGAGTTTTTTAAACCATTCATGAGAGCCACAGTTTTCTTTAAGAAAGATGATACACAATTTAACTCCTAATGCATTACTTTACACAGATATTTGAAAGTGACAAATCATCCAGCCCTTTCAAAATATAATTTAATTCAAATGTGCAAGATGACTCGAGGCAAGACAACTTTTCAGTTCAGTCGCCCAGTCGTGCCCGACTCTTTGCGACCCCATGAATTGCAGTACACCTGGCCTCCCTGTCCATCACCAACTCCCGGAGTTCACTCAGACTCACGTCCATCAAGTCAGTGATGCCATCCAGCCATCTCATTCTCTGTCGTCCCCTTCTCCTCCTGCCCCCAATCCCTCCCAACATCAGAGTCTCTTCCAATGAGTCAACTCTTCACATGAGATGGCCAAAGTATTGGAGTTTCAGCCTCAGCATCATTCCTTCCAAAGAACACCTAGAACTGATCTCCTTTAGAATGGACTGGTTGGATCTCCTTGCAGTCCAAAGGACTCTCAAGGGTCTTCTCCAACACCACAACTCAAAACCATCAATTCTTCGGCACTCAGCTTTTTTCACAGTCTAACTCTCACATCCATACATGACCACTGGAAAAACCACAGCCTTGGCTAGATGGACCTTTGTTGGCAAAGTAATGTCTCTGCTTTTGAAAATACTATCTAGGTTGGTCATAACTTTGCTTCCAAGGAGTAAGCACCTTTTAATTTCATGGCTGCAGTCACCATCTGCAGTGATTTTGGAGCCCAAAAAATAAAGTCTGACACTGTTTCCACTGTTTTCCCATCTATTTCCCATGAAGTTATGGGACTGGATGCCATGATCTTAGTTTTCTGAATGTTGAGCTTTAAGCCAACTTTTTCGCTCTCCTCTTTCACTTTCATCAAGAGGTTTTTTAGTTCCTCTTCACTTTCTGCCATAAGGGTGGTGTCATCTGCATATCTGAGGTTATTGATATTTCTCCCAGCATTCTTGATTCCAGCTTGTGCTTCCTCCAGCCCAGAGTTTCTCATGATGTACTCTGCATAGAAGTTAAATAAGCAGGGTGACAGTACACAGCCTTGACGGACTCCTTTTCCTATTTGGAACCAGTCTGTTGTTCCATGTCCAGTTCTAACTGTTGCTTCCTGATCTGCATATAGGTTTCTCAAGAGGCAGGTCAGGTGGTCTGGTATTCCCATCTCTTTCAGAATTTTCCACAGTTTATTGTGATCCACACAGTCAAAGGTAGTGACTAAATTCTATTGTAGTTTAGCCTTCTTGCCACCACTGTGAAATTTCTTAACCTAGGCTAGTATTTTAGATAGGGAATTTCCAAACCATTTCAGAGAGCAAAGGAGTATTGGTCTCTGCATGTACACTTCAAATATCAGTGAAAAACATTCTTATAGATTTCATTCATAAAAGTGGCTTTGAAAGGAAAATAGGTGAGGCCTGAACTGTTTATAGAGTACTCACAATTTCAGAGGCTCGACAGTAACAGATGTCCACACTAAGATCTCACAGTGACCAAGACTTTCCTGATCTTGCTAACCTTGTGGATTAAAGGAGGCTAGTCACAAAACTAAGAGTGTAACTCTAATCATCTCTTCAGTTCAAAGGACAAAAGAACCCCTACTTTTGACCATTTTGAAATGTTGATTTCTAATGTCTGTTTGCTAAGATAAACCTGGCATCTTTTAGTAAAATGGAAATGTATATTGTAGGTCCTTCAAACATACCTACAATAATTGCATGTCTGTATCTAAGCATGCAAGGAGTATATTGTTATTTAGCCTGTCTGAAGAATGCCTTTGGTGGGGATGCAGTTTTATCTGGATAAATATGTGCATCTGGTGTTGGTATAATTTTTAGAGTGTGACTGTTTCAATCAATCACTGATGAATTCCACATGCGTACTCATTTATCTTCCACCTCAGATCTAACTGGCTCAAAAGCCCCGATGCAGACTCTGACCAGCTCTTCCGCATGGTGGCAGAGATCTTCATCCTGTGGTGTAAATCTCACGTAAGCACACACGGGGGCCCTGGGCTTGGAGTCCGCGGTGAAAGGTACACACCTCGGAAAACTTTCTTGTAATGTTTGCTTTTCTGTTCCCCCCACTCAGAACTTCAAGAGGGAAGAGCAAAATTTTGTGATTCAGAACGAAATTAATAATTTGGCATTTTTAACTGGAGACAGCAAAAGCAAGATGTCGAAAGTAAGTCCATAGAAATCAATTGCGAAGGCTCTCCAGCCTTGAACCAAGCTACATGTCCTGGGTGTGTGAAAGGATAAGCCCCTACTGCGTTCAGGTCAAACCACACAAAACCAACAATCTCCACTGTTGTTTCTTGGAGAATGAGCCGGAAGAAACTGCTTTCAAATAAGCACGGGCATCACATTTGATGAATAAGTAGCTGTTTTGTGTGTCAAAAAGCTTGTTTCGAGAAGTGCCTAAGGCATTTGAGAGGTCTGCAAAACCAAAGCTGCTCTTCCTTTTGGTAAAGTAGAAGTACTTCCTGTGTAGAAAAGCTACAGAAAATGCACGTGCCTAGAGCCACCTTTTAATTAGCTGTAAGGACATTACTTTGCTTTGAAGATGTTGTTGGCACATATTCTTACAATGCACTCATTTTTCTCCTATCTGGAACGTCTAATAACTGCTTTATTTCAGCTGTGCTGACCTCTTAATGCCTTCTATTTATTTTCTATACAAGTTGCACTCAGAAACCCAAACATTTATCCATCCCACTATAGGAAATGTTTGAAAGAGGGCATTCCAAACATCTGTCTGAAAACAAAGTCACCTACAGGGAGGGGTACAGCAAAAAGAGAGGAGGGGGAGCTGGCCCCCCTGCTCCTCCTGAGTCAGTTCTGTACAGTGAGGCTTTGCCATTTTATCGGAGAGAATTCTCAGACACACTCCTTCAGGGGTATACACAAAAGCAAGGCTTACTTAAATGTGCTGTTTGATTCCCAGCTGTTGTGGCTTACCTGAACTCTCTTCCCCTGAGAAGTGCCCTTAACGAGGGTTGACTGTATTGTCAGCTGGATGTGACATCTGACACCTAAGATGTCCATCTCTCATGGCTGGTACAGTGCTGCCTTTGACAACCAGGAAAGTGGAGGTTGCACAGGGACCTCTCAGAAGTGAGAATCAGTTCTGGAAAGATGATAGTCATGGGTTGATAGTGAAGCCCTTGGGACATCTTTCCAAAGGAAATGGCAACCCACTCCAGTGTTCTTGCCTGGAGAATCCCAGGGACGGGGGAGCCTGGTGGGCTACCGTCTATGGGGTCACACAGAGTCGGACACGACTGAAGTGACTTAGCAGCAGCAGCATGCACACAGCTGCAGACCAGGGACTGGTATGACACCAAAAGTGAAAACTTCAGCACCCAAAACTTCACGAAGCGTGTCTAGCTCTGGTCAGCTGCAGTCACTCTGAACTTTCTACCCTTCCATCTTTAAGCTGTATTGACATTAACACTTCTTCCAGCTCCAAAACTTTATTCTCAGAGTTTAGAATCTGATGTATGCTGATTAGTAAAGTTTGATAAATAAAATTGTGTACTTACAATGCAGAGAGATTAGGTATATATATATATATATATTCACAGTCAAGAGGAGTCTTTGCTGCAAAGGGATCTTACTTAAGGTGTATCCTTTTGTGCTTTAGATAATTTTTATTTGATTTTCCAGTTTATTTCGCATTCCACTTCTGGCAAACAGCTACTTGTGTGAGGTACAAGAGGAAGGATATTTTCAGACTCCTGATCTCTGGACATCTGTCCCTCAGTTCCTCTGAAGATTTTTCTTACAGTCATTGCAAGCTCTCCTTTGACCCTGCTCACCTACAGAAAGTCACTGATGCTCAGATTCCTTGCTCCCTTCAACTTGGGGGTAGATCTTTTGGCCTTTGATGGAACCAGGTAGCTTCCATTGTTATTGTCAGCGGATGACAACAAAGCAAAGGAAATGACTGTGATACAGGGATTTGGATCCCAGATGAGCAGAAATGGCAAAGATATCTTAACCCTCTGGTGATGTGTAGATACTCAGGGTCTTTGGGTTTACGCTTGGAAAGAGATGAGGTGACAAAGAATGATCTAAAACTAACCTACTAACAAACTAACCTGAAATTGATCATTCACATCATTGAATGAGGAAAAGAGTACATTAGCCTTGTCAGAAGATAGAATCAGAATTCAGGTGGAAGGAAGAAAGAAAATCAGGGTCTTTGGGTGCATCTTCCCTGCTGGTAAGGTTAGTCCACAGGAGCAAAGGCTTTCATTTTGTTTCCATTGACATTGTATGCCAGTTTTGTTTTTTTTTTTTTTGAGTGATGTTGGAAAGGGTAAAAGTTACAGTGTAATGGATGGAAGGACACTCCCTAGATGTTAAATAACATTTGCTGTACTCCTCAGGGTAACAAATATTCATATTGTTCCAGTTGCCTCAGTTGAGACACAAAGTGTAGTAGAAAACAGAACTAGATACCAAAGGAAACAAAAGTCCCAGCTTGGCTTTATGATGAGTATAAGGATGGCCTTGCATCATTCACTTAACTTCTCTGGATCCCAGTTTACCAGTTTGTAGAATGGGCTTGAGCTTACTGCCTGACTTCTCCCAACTCTACTAGTATGCCCTGTTAAAAAGTAAATTTTAAATGCATCTCTTGAATTGAATAATATTACATAAATACAGCATGTTATTTCAGATAGGGAGATACCTGCCTCCAAAAGACAGTAACCCATAGCTATTTCTGGTATTTTGGGGATGTAAAAGTACTGATTGAGAGGATGGGGAGGGAGTGTTCTCTTTTGTATCAGCTGAATCCCCACTGCCACCCTGAAATTAGATGTTCTCTCTTCTACCTGATCTGAATAATCACCTGTGCTTGCTTTCATTTCCTCTCTTAATTGAATTCTGGTGTTGTATAAATGATCTTGGCCTCAGTGCCTATGGCAGAGAGATGTGTGCTAAAAAGCTGCATGACCCCCCCACACACACCACACATGCCATTGCAGACAAAAAGGAAGTGGAAACAATATACAGTGGGCCACACTGTTCACACTTGACTAATGGAAGGTCAGTTCAAAGATATGTCCTTTTTCCAGCAGCGAAAGCACATTCTGAGGAGAGCTCATTCTATATTTTGTTTATATAATACCGGTTTGCAGATATGTCAAGCTGTACATAACTGAGCTGAGCATGTGTTTTTTGTTTTGTTTTTAAACTTGTTTTGTTTTCTGGAAAAATGGCAACAGCTTCCTCAGAGGGGAATGGTAAGTTAGAACACGTTTAGCCCAAGAAATGTCAGTTCCTTGACCAAGATTATAAACAAGAGTTGCGATGCAGGAAATGTTAGGGTGCCTCATTGTCTAAAGCCTCTCCACCCTGTGAGTGGATTTCAGTGTATTGAGAAAAGACAGGGCTGTGCTGAAAAGACATCTTTATGCTCCTCAAGGTTGCAGAATGACATGTTTGAGCTTGCTTCTTCCTCCTCAGTGGCTCCCCAGCTGGTCGCTCACCTGTCTCTCATTCCCCCACCCCTCCACCTTTTCTCATTTGTATTCCCTTTGTTCTTGCACTTGTACAGTTCAAGTGCTCTTTGTCCCTCTGCCCACCTTCTCTCTCCCACTTCCTGTTCTTCCTTTCTTTTTCTCCAGCCTTTCCCCTGCTATCCACCCCTCACCCTTCACGCCCACCCCCACCCCACCTCCCAGCCCACCCCCACCCCCCCTCCCCCCTCACTTCCTCTCTCTGTCCCCCCTGCCCCCACCATTCACTCCTCTATCCTTCTCTCTTCTCTTAAGACCCTCCCTCCTTTGTTCTCTTCTCTCTCTCTCTCTCACACTCTCTCTCTCTCTTTCATTCTCAGACTGGCTTCTGGAAATTCATCTTTCTCTCTACTATCTTCACTTTCACTTTTCACTTTCATACATTGGAGAAGGAAATGGCAACCCACTCCAGTGTTCTTGCCCGGAGAATCCCAGGGACGGGGGAGCCTGGTGGGCTGCCGTCTGTGGGGTCGCACAGAGTCGGACACGACTGAAGCGACTTAGCAGTAGCATCCAGTGTAGACTTGACTGGTCTCTACCTCCCTTACCCTCGCCCAGGGAATGAGCGCTTCAGATTGCACACCTCTGCCCTAGTTCCAAAGCCTCCCTCCATTCCTCCAACTCCTTTTCCCTTAAGAGTCTCTGTTTTTTCCTTAATTTCACACATAAATTGGCTATTTGATCATAAACTATTAGAGGTTAAGTGTGCAGAAATGAAGTGATTTTGAATGTATAGGAATTTCTAGATTTGTTTGTAAAATGAAAAGTTTTAGCTAACATTTAAAAATAGATTAAAATATATAGAGAGAGCATACATGAGAGAGAGAGCATTTCAAGCATTAGGGAAATGCACTGGGTTAACTAATCTTAGCAATATTTGAGGAAAGGAATAAAATTAGAATTTATAGCATGTAGGAGCCTTTGACCTAAGGTATATTTGAAGATCACAGCACAAGAAGGGAGATGCCCCATCCTTTGGGTCATGAGGTGATCCTGAACCGCCTTGAATATTCCTAGAGTATGGTTTTCAGCAAACCTTTATTTAGGGGAAGCACATACATGGCCCCTTAGCTCAATTCTCCTCACTCTTTGTAACCATAGATCTTCTGGTGGTGATAGTGTGGTGGGTGGAAGGAAGAAAGAAAATCAGGGTCTTTGGTTATGTGACAGATTGTTTGCAGCCCTCTCAGGTGACAGGATGGAGAGGGGAGGAGAGAAAGCGTGCAATCTAAAGAGTCACTTGGGTGGCCAGATCTGAAGACCATCTGGGTCTGCACACTCCGGAATGTGTGCAGAGTGTCACACACTCTGGAATGCTGGTCTCTGAGATGATGTACTGCTTGTTCTGGGTGTAAGTCCTTTCGATCTAATTAACCTCCATCCTAACCTCCCACCCCCTCTTCATGCCATGGTCAACTGGCTTCCAGAGTGGTTGGTTTTCTGTCGTGTTGGCTAAGGAATGGGGGTGGAAGAGCTGTGACTAACATGCTTATGCTTTGGACCCCTGCTTTCACTGACTGACTTCTCCTTGTTTCTTTTCTCTTATCTTTCCACACAGGCCATGCAAGTAAAGGTACAGGTCAAAATGCATGACGTGTCTTTTCTGTCCTAGTATTAGAGGGGCCAGACTCTGGCCACCTTCTGCACTGTGATCACCGTGGGGGTGGTCCAGAATGGATTTTCCCACTTGGAGGTCCCCCAGGCCTGCTCCAGGGAAGACAACTGCCTGTCAAAGAGTGAATGTAGGCCTACCCACCCTTGGAAGGGGGAAGCCGGGGAAGCCAGCCAAGCCTCGCCCTATCCGAGGTCTCCTTGCCATCTCTGCTCCCTTCCCGGCTGCCCACTCTGCAGCCAGCACACTAACAGAGATAGGGACGCTGACCAGGGCTCTCAGTGCCCAGGAGACTCCCTCCTCTTACCTACCGTTAGTGGTCCCAGCCCTTCCACACTACACATGTCTGGCTCTTGTGCAGGACTCCAAAGAGAGAGTTTTCCAAGGACCTAAGTCAAGGATTTGAAATCAGCAAGCATTTGAAATAGCCGTGTTTGCATAAAATGTGAACCCAGTGGAATAAACCCTGGGACAATTTTCTAGTATCCTATACAGGTTATTGCTTGGAAGTATTTCTCTTTTCTCTCCATTAACATATGTCTGCTGCCACTGTCCCAAGACCTTTGCACCAGGTCTGTAGCAGAGGCAGGGAGATGTGCAGGAACCACGTCACATGCAGCTCTTGGTAAAGAAAAATGGAGCCATGGCCAGGCAGATGTAGGTCTGGATGTTGGCCCGGACACATAACTGCTGTGTGTCCTTAGAAAAACATCACTTAACTTCCCCGAGCATCGTGTTTCCCTTTATCTAACTGACTTCTTGTTATCTCAGCATTGTTGGGAAGATTACAAATGCTTTATCTAAGTACCAGGCACACTGGAGCCACATCATATATGCAGCATTTATAGTTAGAACAACATGAGATTGGCCAAAGAAAATAGCAAACAAGAAATTATTTAAATTGTATATCCACAATTTTGCATATTTATTGTATATGCATGTTACTATTTACTTCTTAGATAATGTCCATGTAACTATACCTCATTTTATATATATATATTAAAAACTGGATTCTATCCTTTATTGACAACTTGAGGTATTTTCAAGGGTAATTTAGACTTAAGAGTTTTGCCTTAGGCACAACCTGTAGAATATTATACCTGATACTAGAACATCTAAGGAACTCAGAACATCCCAGTAAAGGTAGGAATTTCTGTAGGAATCAGTTTTCCAGCTGTGTGTCTAGAATACAAGACACTTTGTATCTTGCCTCAACCCCACCCTCCTCCACTGCCCCCTCCCACTGCTGTCCTGGGTCTGACCTGTCCTTCTGGAGCACCAGACACAAGTTAGAGTTGTCTGGCAGTATTTGGTCAGACTGGGTTTTGCCGGCCAGGGATTTCACTGTGGTTTCTGCGGTGTAACCACTTGAAGGCTTAGCCACCACAAGCTGGGTAAAAGAAGTCACATCCATTTGGGGAATACCCATTAATAATACTCCTCCATCACACTTTGGAAAGTAAACAGATCCGCGCTAAGGTGGTGTGATTCTGATCCTACTTGGTCCTCTCTCAGAAAACCAATCCTCCATAAAGCAAATTCTACTCCAGCTGGGGGCCCCAGGTCTTACATGCCATTTTCAAAGGAGAGGTTTAGCCTCTCAGCAGCTCCCAGAGCGCGGAGTGTTTGTGTCATTGGAAGCCACTGTGCAATCACAAGGATGCTGCAAACACTCACGGGCACCTCATAAAGCAAAAGCTTTGATAAGCCCCAATTCTCCCCCATCATGGACCCTGAATTTCAATCTCTGCCTCTGGCCTCCCAGCCCTTCTTCACTTCCAGCAGGAGCCCACTCAGCTGGGGCAGAGTCCAGCGAGTGAGGTACCACGTGGGCAGGGCAGAGCCTTGTTTTCTTGGGCCCAGCCAATCCACCTTCTGTTGTGGGTGCAGAGGGTCCTCAGTTGGTTGCCTGGGGCTGCCACAACCCACTGCATTGGCCTCTTCTTGCAAACCTCCCACTTCGCTGGATAAACGCCCCCAGAAAGGGTCCAGAAAGTGTAACCAATGGAGGGCAGACTTTCCCAGACTTGGGGCGTTCCTCTTCATGTGTCTGCACTGCTTCTCCTAACTTTGCTCCAGCCAGATCCCAAAGCAGCCCTACCAACCTGAGCGGTCCCGTTTTCCTGCGGACCTTAGGATGCCTGTGCCCCAAAACTCTCCCTCCAGCCCTGGCCAGGAGCTAGTATTCTAGGGCAGATGCTCTCTCACTTGTTTACTGCTGCCCACCATCAGAATTCGCAGTTCTTTTCTGCAGCATTTTGTCAGTTAGCAAATCACTCTTTTTGTAAGAACACCGCTTGTTCATTCCATCCAGATGCAAGCGAGCAGATTCCGTGGGTGTCGGTGCTGTGTGTCTGGTCACGTGGTTCCGTGAGCATGCGCACAAGGAGAAGGCTTAGCATCAGGGCTGGCCTTGAATGGCCCCTTGGTTGGCTTTGTGTATCACAGTCCTTTACTGTTCTCTGAAATGTAGAAAGGCCCGACCTATACAAGGGAGGACCTATACAGGAGGCAGGCTGCCTCAACGTGAGGCAGTGCCTTTCAGAGTCATTGAGCCCCTGTTTGTTTCAACCTCATCTCCTAGTCTGGAGGACAGGACCAGGAGCGGAAGAAGACAAAGCGGAGGGGAGACTTTTATTCCATCCAGACCTCCCTCATCGTGGCTGCGCTCAAGAAAATGCTGCCCATTGGTCTGAATATGTGCACTCCAGGCGATCAGGAGCTGATCTCCCTCGCAAAATCACGGTACAGCTATGTAAGTCACCCATCTGCTTTGGTGGAGCATTTAATACAGGTGGTGGTAATCTGTGCTCAGCCCTCCGTCCCTGGGGATCAATGAACAGAAGCCAAGGTGCACAGAAGCAACACGCCATCCTCTTTACAGCTGACTTGGGAGTCAGCACATGCCCTTTCGGATAAGTCTCTGTCTGTTCTCTCCTTTTGTTCTTGTAGTAAAGATCCCAGCAAAACTCTTAGTACATCCCTGCACCCCACTTTACATTTCCGTGGTAACCTATAGGAATAAAATTTCACATCTCTTTCCACAGAGGGACACAGATGAAGAGGTGAAGGAACATCTGCGGAATAACTTGCACTTGCAGGAAAAGGTGATGTAGCAGGAAGACAGAGAACTCACACAGGCTTCTTTCTGGCTGCAGGGTGCCCCACGCCCACTTAGTTTACTCATATTTTTCTTAATGTGTTCTAAAAACAGTCTCAGAGTATTTGTGCTTAATTGGTAGAACTCTCTGCCTTTAATTTTTCATTTTTTGGTCCTTGATTTTTGTTTTTTGCTTTGCCAGTTGCAAGGAGGTCCAGTAAAACATATCTCCCCACCTCCCACTGTGTGAACATCAAACCATGGCAGGGGGGTTAGATTAGGTCTCAGAATTTACTGACTGTGAGGTGTGTTAGAGTGTAACAGAAACCTGGGGGAGGTTTTAGCACTTTCAGCTTTAGAGATTTGTGAACAAAGTAACTTTGTGTCTGAGTTTGTATAACCCCCACCCCAAAATCAGACAAAATCAAGACCAATTTTGATTTTAAGGCTATTTAAAATTTTTCCAGGTCTGCAAATCTGAACAGCTTTTCCCCCAAATATGTTATGCCCTAAGATAGAAGACTAAAATGATACAAATAGCCTCTCCTTTCTACCCCAACTATATAGGAATGGTGGGTAAAGTATACTATAAAAAAGGCAGTAAAAAGAAATTCTAAGTGCCAGAAAAAAGAAGGCAGTCTAAATCTTAGTAATGAAGAGAAGACAATGAAGTGAGGAAAACTCATAGAGCTTTCCTGACCAGATACATATAGAGGATGAGGGTTTTAGTAATCTGGAAGAGGAGTGTGGACCAAATTTCCCATGCTTGGCATAAATTTAGAGCAAATCTGGATGACACCAAACTGTGGGAAATTCTTAAAGAGATGGGAATACCAGACCACCTTACCTGTCTCCTGAGAAACCTGTATGCACGTCAAGAAGCAACACTTACAACCTTACATAGAACAACTGATTGGTTCAGAGTTGGGAAAGAGTACATAAAGCCTCTGTGTTTTCACCCTGCTTGTTTAACTTATATGCAGAGTACATCATGTGAAATGCCAAGCTGGATAAGTCACAAGCTAGAATCAAGATTGCCAGGAGAAATATCAACAACCTCAGATATGCAAATGATACCTCTCTAATGGCAGAAAGTGAAGAGGAATAAAAGAGCCTCTTGATGAAGGTGAAAGAAGAGAGTGCAAAAACTGGTTTAAAACTCACCATTCAAAAAACTAAGGTCATGGCATCCAGTCCCATCACTTCATGGTAAATAAAAGGGGAAGAAGTGAAAGCAGTGACAGATTTTAATTTCTTGGGCTCCAAAATTACTGCGGATGGTGACTGCAGCCATGAAATTAAAAGGAAGGAAGACAAGCTATGACAAATCTAGACAGCATATTACAAAGCAAAGACATCACTTTGCCAATGAAGATCCGTATAGTCAAAGCTACAGTTTTTCCACTAGTCATGTTCAGATGTAAGAGTTAGACCATAAGGAAGCCAGAGCACCAAAGAATTGATGCTTTCAAATTGTGGTGCTGAAGAAGACTCTTGAGAGTCCCTTGGACTACAAGGAGATCAAACCAGTCAATCCTAAAGGAGATCAACCATGAATATTTAATGGAAGGATTGATGCTGAAGCTGAAGCTCCAATACTTTGGCCAAATGATGCCAAGAGCTGATTCATTGGAAAAGACCTTGATGGTCGGAAATATTGAGGCCGAGAAGGGAGCGACAGAGGCTAAGATGTTTGGAAAACATCCCCAACTCAATGGACATGAGTTCAAGCAGACTCCCAGAGATAGTGAAGGACAAAGAAGCCTGGAGTGCTGCAGCCCATGGGGTCCCAAAGAGTCTGACATGATTTAGCGACTGAACAACACCAGCAGAGCAAGAAACCTACATAAAGTGACCCTTGATGCAGTGACACCCATGAATTGCCTGTAAAAACAGCCATGAAACCACTCAGACTCTACCTGCTAGAATATGGGCCAGTCAACAAAACTCCTGAATGCAAGTTCATATTTTTAAAAAAACACACAGTGTGAAAAGAAATCCATGACTATTAGAAAATCAACAAAAGGAAGAATTCAAGCCTAAGGAACTACAGAAAGGAATTTTTTAAGTATTACAGAAATATTTAAAGAGATAAAGGCAGCCATATAAGCTATAAATCAAGACTTGGACATTATTTTGTAAAGAAAGGAGAGGGGATATAGAATTGAAAAAGACCTCACAGTGATTTACAAAGTTAAAAATAATCATTGAAATTAAAAATTCCATCTACATACGGCATGGAGATTCCTTAAAAAAACTAGGAATAAAAATTCCATATATAGGTTAAAAAATGTAGTAGATACAGCTGAAAAGAGAACTTATGAATTGGACGGTTGATTTAAGGAAATCATAAGGCAGCACAGAAAGAAAGGGATGGAAAATATGACAGAAGGGTTGAGACATATAGGCTATAATGAGAAGTTCCTATGAAGCATCTACATTGTTCCAGAAAAATAGAGAAATGATAGAGAAAATGAGAGAGGAATTCATAGAAAAGACTCTTAAATACTATGGAACCGTTCTAGGAGACAGAGGCCTTTTCTATATAAGAGGTATAAGAGATTGCTCATCTCATGTATGTGCTTCAATCTGCAGTCTGATGATCCAGCTGTAAAGTGGCAACTGAACCTATACAAGGATGTTTTAAAGAGTGAAGAACCTTCCAACCCAGAAAAGACAGTGGAGCGTGTGCAGAGAATTTCAGCAGCTGTCTTCCACCTAGAGCAGGTAAATAGCATCTACCCTGAGGCTTGAGGAAGCAAGACCGCCTTGCAGAATACAGACTTTCTCTTGACACTCAGCTTTTAGTTTAGAACACCATGTAAGCACCCTTGTAAGAAGCAAGAAGTAAGGCTCATCCTGAGTCATTCCAAAGTCATCTTGGTGCCTCATGGTAGCAAGATTTCTTAATGCTTAACCCTTCCAATGTTTTACAAATTTTTGCTGTTAGTTCAAATAACCTATCTAAGTTCCCTGCTCATTTGTAAAGTTACTATTAAGCAGTAAGCAACCAAAAACAGTTGGGAGAAGAAAGAAAACCTAAGACTTTTACAAACTGAATCATTTAGTGCTGAGTACCTTTGATTGACCACAGTTGAGAAATCAGATTTCTTCCAGGGTTGAGAAGTCTGTTGGTATTTTCTGCCACCCACATCAGCATAGTGTATACCTAGCCATATGATTTCTTCGTAGGTGGAACAGCCTTTGAGGTCCAAGAAGGCGGTCTGGCACAAACTGCTATCAAAGCAGCGGAAACGGGCAGTGGTGGCCTGTTTCAGGATGGCCCCTCTCTACAACTTGCCCAGGCAAGTATTCTATCTTTTTCTCCTGGCATGTGAGTCAGAGATGAGAATTAAGGTATCTTCCTATAGCTATGCTCTCCTCTGGCTCTGACACTCATGATCCCAGGGGTAGAGATTGGAGTCCTTCACCTGCGGAGCCATTGCAGTCTGCATATAGTATACTGGCCTACAAAGGTAAGTATAAAAGCTGAAAACAGATGAGATTTCCTAGGGCCCCCAAGCCTGCCTCACTTCACCTTTTTGAACTGTAAAGTCAGCTGTGTAAGCATATGGGAGCTCTCTAATTTTACCTAGGTAGGATTCTTTGTGCAGCTGTAAAGGCATACTAGAAAAAGGAAACTTTTCTAAAAGACTTTAGCCCAAATTCCATCCATAGATCAAGCAATATTTCCATGTTCAAGCACTTGATTGACACCAAAATTATGTTTCCTCAGCAAGTACAGAAATGTAATCCAAGAATCCTTCAGCGTAATGTACTTACCTTCAAGATGAAACTAGGGAACTGTTTAGAGATGCCCCAACAGGCCAGTCATGAACATAAGGCATTTACCTGGATGTTTAGTCTATACTCTGAAGTCAAAAATATGTGGAGGCTTTTCTGGAATGTGTGTGAACATGTGCTGCGCCAGTAAAGGGCAGAGTATTGGTATATACTGGGCCGTTGTTGACCACTGAGGCCAACTCAGTGTCGTTGGTGGTGTGGCAGCATTCCCATCCTCAGACTAATTGCACAGTCAATAAGTCTGGGCCTGTGATCAATAAACAAAGCTGGTAGTTGAAGAGCCACCGCTTGACCAACTTCCAGTCAATTGGAATATCCTTACCTGGTCAGGAAAAAGAAACTTACTTGGCCAAGTAAATTCTGTATCACATGTAAATACATGTGTTTCTTTGGACTCTCAGATGAAAGACTATTCTATGCTTGACATTTTGCTTTCATCAAATTGTGTATGTTGGCTATCATTTGCCCAGAGTGTCCCATATCCCTGTCCTGAGCCAGCTGGTCAACTGAGCTCTCTGAATTAGGGTCTTTGAAGATGGTGGAGAATCATGGCCTCTGAGACACACAACTGCTCCTACAGGTCTCTTGAGAAAATAGACTAGTGTCTCTGGAAAGGTTGAGGCATCACAAAAATTAAGTCAGGCAGTCATGGGCATGAAGGTTGCTGAAGTCTTGGCAGACAAATGAAATTTATAGCCCAGTAAAAGAAGCAAAACTGCCTAGGATTTTTGTCTGTTTTCCAAAAATGGTAAAACATCAGAAGGCATTCGCTTCCCCTTCTGGCAGAGAGCCATTCCCGGTGTGCTTTAACATGACCTCCAGAGGGCTTAGCTTTAGGTTTGCATCTCCCAGGCCAGCTCGACA
Source organism: Cephalophus harveyi (assembly GCA_006410635.1). NCBI lineage: Eukaryota > Metazoa > Chordata > Mammalia > Artiodactyla > Bovidae > Cephalophus > Cephalophus harveyi. Next base: position 34,314 of record SJYT01081293.1, read on the forward strand.
GCAATTACATCTCTCAAAAACGAGCATTTTTTTCTAAATTCACTGAAAATGATAGTACCATCCTTTAGTATTTTGCTTGCTCCTTCAAGAACTCTGCCACTGGATGGATAATAGTAAGTCCAAGAATCCACTGTCTCATTGATGAAACATGGCCACCCCCACCCCTAACCCAGCTGTTTTTAAAAAACCACTTCATTTTACATTGGAGTATTGCTGATTAAGTGTTGTAGTTTCAGGTGAACAGCAAAGGGATTCAGCCATTCATACACATATATCCATTCTCCTCCAAACTCCCCTCCCCTCCAGAATGCCACAAAACAGTGAGCAGAGTTCCCTGTCCTTCACAGTGGTTCTTGTCAGTTATCCATTTTTAATGTAGCAGTGTCTAACACAGCTGTTTTAGAGAGGCTGCCCTGGATTTCTGCCTAGAAGTTATACATAGGAGGATTATATCCCTAGGAGGATTATGCATAGATTTCATAATAACAACAATAAAAATGAACAAGAGGCTAGTGGTCAGTACCATGCTTTTTCTCCATCTTATGAGAATCTAAACTGCATGGAGTCTTCCAAACTAAAGGGCTAAAGGGATTTATTTTTATCATGTGGAAACTTTCTCTGCTGTGAGTTTTTAAAAGAAAACCTGTATGCTTTTCCCCAGACACAAAATTAACAATTTCTTCCTGAGCACCTTTCAACGGGTTTGGCTGGAAAAGGTTAATGAAAAAACTCAGTATGACAGGCTTATACTCATTTTAATGGTAATGTAACCTGTGGAGAGACCCGCTCATTCTCTGCACACTTCTCCTTTCTTGACCATGATTTAACATGATCATGAAAACACAAATTTGTACAATTTTTTTAAAAAAACACCTCTGATTGGTCAGATTTTGAAGAAAGATGGTAAGGGCTATATTCTACCAGAAATTATGACCAAGACTTGATGAGTCTGGTCTTGACCTTCCTTTCCTCTTTGGTCCTCCTCACGTTTTGGTAACCACTTACTTGCTCTTCAGTGGTTAATATTCCCAGAAATCCGTCATGTCCTGTAGAGAGGGAGTGGCTCGTGCCAGTTTATTCAGTGTTCCCAGATGCCAGGGCCAGCACTGGAACCCGTGAAGCATGCAGAAGTTTTGCTGATGAGCACAACATGCCCAAGCTTTATTTCCTGAGTACAGACTGGAGTCCTTGCAGCTGTGGTTCCTCAGAGGCCCTGTAAAGAAGGACACTGCTGCTTTGAGTATATCTGAGACTACACAGCTCACCATCAGCATAATTTAGATTGGATTACCTGGACAGGTGATCAGTCAAAAGGAATCACCAAATTGCTATATTTACAGATAACTCAGGGCTGTTCCTCGACCTAATGAATTCTGATTAGAGGAGAGACGTGACCCAGTGAGACCAGAGCAGGGTTAATGTGACCTCCAGGTCTTGAACTAACCATTGTTAGTTCATTCAGAAGGCTGTCTAAATATTCAGGATCTGCCATGTTAGCAAGTTCTGGTTTCTTTGAAATAAATGCTTACAGTGTGCTCCTGGCTACCCTGACCAATCAGAAGATAAGAATTGTACAAAACTGCTTACTAACCGTTAACCGCCCAGACTAAAGCAAGGTGTCCCGTGGACCCCTCTTGACCTCATTCTCACCCCTTCCGCTCAGGCACCGCTCTATTAACCTCTTCCTCCATGGCTATCAGAGATTTTGGATAGAAACAGAGGAGTATTCCTTTGAAGAGAAACTAGTACAGGATTTGGCTGTAAGTACTGACTCAACTGGGAGCAGATATGGGTGCGAATGAGCTTGATTTTTGTATTCATGTGTGTGCATTATAACTTTGAAAGATTCACAAAGAGTCGGGTGTATGAATTTGAAAGGAACTAACTGTATAAATTCTCAGAGGAAGCCCCGCTAATAATAGTTCTAAGAGCCAGAGGATGAATTTCACTTGGAGGTGCTGGTCCTGTGATCATCCTCCTCCTTATTATTAACAACTAATATTTTTTGGGATGTGCAGCTGTGCCTTGGAAAGCTCATGCCAAGTTAAGTTTTGAGCACCCTTGGTTGCAGGAGGCCAGCCCGCCCTAGCCAAGGCCCTGCATTTCTGGTGGGTAGCTCCCCTTTGGGGAAGGCACATCTAAACACCCTTCCTGCATCTCACATTTCTGTGTTTGGCCTTTCTGAAGATTTGCCACGCCTCGTCTCACAGGCTTCATGAGCTTAAACTACTTGAAACAACACGCAAGGGGAAAAGCTTACTGCAGCAGTATCACTGAGCTTCATCCTGGTTCAGAAAGAAAATACGCCTTCCTCTCCTTTGACCAAGCCCTAGTTCTTTTCCTCTTTCTCCTTATTTCTCCCATCCTTTTTCTCTAATCTCTGCTCTCCATTAGTCTTACCCTGTGTATCTCATGTTTATACTTTCCATGTGACTTTTTCTGTATTTCCCCTTCTCCCTGGCTCAGAAGGTAAAGCGTCTGTCTGCAATGCGGGAGACCTGTGTTCGATCCCTGGGTCAGGAAGATCCCCTGGAGAAGGAAATGGCAACCCACTCCAGTACTCTTGCCAGGAAAATTCCATGGATAGAGGAGCCTGGTAGGCTACAGTCCGTGGGGTCACAGTCGGACATGACTGAGCGGCTTCACTTTCACTTTTCTTTACATCTCCCTCAGTTTCTTTTCCTCTTCCTGTCTTTTGTCTTTTAATCCTTTCTCGCTCATTCTCTTTCCATTTCTCTTTATGCCCATCAATCTTTTCATACGTTCCCGTCAGTGAGAAAGACATTTACTTGATTTTCCCGGTTTCTTGATTAGTGTGAAATTGACAATGAGCATCATTTCAACCTTCCCCTTCTTCTGAACCATTCACACAACCTATGTAGTTCTCACCAATTTACTGAGTATGGTCTACCCTGCTGGTTCTACCACTGCTGGGAAATCAACTTATTCATCTGGCATCAGCTGCTATTTCTGTAAAAGGAGACAGAGAAAAGACTTTCTCAGAGGAGAAACTGCAAGGCTCACAGCTCCAGGATAGCATCTCTCCAGGACAGCAAGATTTTCAGGATAAAGGTTGAGTTCAGGAAAGAGAAGCATTTCTCTGGGTTCAGTCTAGGATAGTAGTACACGCCCAAATGGCCCCAGTGCTTTGTAACTCTTGCCCCAACCCCATTCCCAGCCCAGCTCTCCAAGAGAAATGTCAGGTGTTGGTGGAGAGATACAGCCTCTTCGGTACTCTCCAGGGCTTCCCTCCTGAATGCAGGTGCCCAGAGCTTGCATGAGAGTTCTGCTGACTGGAGTCTGGAGCGCCTCCCCTGCAGTCAAGCTTTTGCTTTTCCTTCCATTTTATTTTAACCCAAAATTGCAATGTTTATTTAATTGGCTGAAAAATATATTTATATATATATATTTCACTCCCAGACCTTGCATCCTTAGGGCTTCTGTCCTGAAATAAACGTGTGACGTCGTGGTTCTCTCTGTGCTTTGAGTTGATGCGCTCTGTGCCTGGTGCTTCACCTTTGTTCGCGTGCGGTGGTATGCCACGTGCTGAAATTCATGCCTGAAACCTATCTGCCTCGGTTTGTGTAGAAATCTCCCAAGGTGGAAGAGGAGGAGGAGGAAGAGGTGGAAAAGCAGCCAGACCCGCTTCACCAGATCATTCTCCACTTTAGCCGCAACGCTCTCACAGAGAGGAGGTCAGCACCGTGGAGCACCCTGCTCACATCCCAGGCACGGCTGGGTCCTCCCCAAGCTGTCCTCCCCAAGTGGCAGTGTGCACAGAGCGGGTGCCAGATTTGAACAGCCCTCCTCACTGTCTTGTTCTTGGCCATCAAGAAACCTCTAGGGGAAAATACAGAAACCATATCCCTTTCATCATAATATCTGACACTGAGTCTGAAGATGAAGCAGCCTGAAACTGTAACTTCATCCCTGAATTCCATGTCAAGCCAATAATGATTCAGATTTTCAGAGTGGTTTCTAAGAATTGGGGTGAGGGAGGAGGGCTTCTAATTAATTCACTGGTATATTAGGATTTATATGCCACCCAGTGTTTTCTACTGTGTCCAAAGTCGGTCTACTAAATATTTCCTCCATTCTTTCCAGCAAATTGGAAGACGACCCTTTGTACACCTCCTATGCCAGCATGATGGCCAAGGTACACTTGGTTTTCTTCCTGTCGTTGCAGTCTTCCTGCTTCCCTTTGACCTCTTCAGGCACGTAGAAACTGTCACATTGAGCAATTGGCCTGGGACTTGGGTCATGGCGTGGGCTCTAGGCTTTGCACAATTCACATGCTCTGCAGGCAACATTAGTAAACTATTCTACCATCATCCTGTGAAGACGATGCTTTGCAGAAACAGTGGGGTCTGGTGCCTGGGTTCACATGACACTTCTCAGCCAGCTTCACAGGGTTCAGACATCCAGATCATCCTCGAATTTTCACTCGATACTCAGAACACGTCCAACAGTTCAACCATGTCTGTAGGTGAAGGAAATCCAGTACATTTGAAAACAGGCTTAGAAACTAGAGGAAGTAACTAGTGTTCTAGAAGAGATGAAGTGACCAGAGAGGATGTTTCTAGGTCACACACGGGGTCAGTGGCCTCTGGAATGCCCAGTGATTGAGTGAATGTACTGCTTCTCCGGTGGGAGCACTTCCTGTCGGGCAGAGATGGGGGTCTGTGGGGGAGGTGCAGGAGCATCCAGTCCTCTGGCAGGTGCTCCGTGGGGCCACTTTGGGATTCACATCCTGGCTTTCCCTAATCTTATGGCCAAGCCTCTGACTCATGTTGAGAATGGGCCAGCTCTTTGCACCCCTATCTCTTGATTTGCACCAGAACTTTACAGAGCTCTTTTTAAGTAGGAGAGTTCAGGTCTGTGGTTAACCCAGGGACGTCTCCTTTGACTATATGATCTCAGCGTTCCCATTTCTCTTTTCTGAACTCCCTGGTAACCACAAAGGTGGTGTTTAGAGTAGAGTGCTGCCTGCTGGGATCCGAATGTTCTCAGTTTTACAGAATGCTGAGGTCCTGAGGTGCCTGTGAATTGCCACCCATCCCCTCCCCTCACACAGTAGGGCAGAGTCCTCTTTACTAGGCCCACCTTTAACCTGACTGCTTGCCTCCTCCTCTCCTGGCTGCGTGGAATCCAGAGTTGTCAGAGTGGGGAAGATGAAGACGAGGAGGAAGACAAGGAGAAAACATTTGAAGTGAGTTCTCACCAAGCTTGAAGCCAGCCAGGAGGGCCTTCAGGGGTGGATGCTGACATCAGCCTTGCAACTTGCCCACCGTGTGTGTCTGGCGTCAAGTACGCAAGTCGGCCAGGATGAGTGCACTGGCTGTGGTTGCTGTCTGTTGGCCTAATGAAACGTAGCAGGCAGCCAGCAAGCAGATGGTCCTTCAAGTTTGTTCTTGCAGGAAATCTCCTACATTGACCCAAGTATGTAGCAACAGGGGCCATGGAAGGGCACATTCAAACATTCAGAAGTGAAAATTCACAGCAGCGGAGACACTGGATGGTTTTTGCACTATTATTCTGTAAATGTACTTAATGATGATCTTGATTTGGGGCAGTGTGGGACCATAAACTATTCTACCATCATCCTGTGAAGACGATGCTTTGCAGAAACAGTGGGGTCTGGTGCCTGGGTTCACATGACACTTCTCAGCCAGCTTCACAGGGTTCAGACATCCAGATCATCCTCGAATTTTCACTCGATACTCAGAACACGTCCAACAGTTCAACCATGTCTGTAGGTGAAGGAAATCCAGTACATTTGAAAACAGGCTTAGAAACTAGAGGAAGTAACTAGTGTTCTAGAAGAGATGAAGTGACCAGAGAGGATGTTTCTAGGTCACACACGGGGTCAGTGGCCTCTGGAATGCCCAGTGATTGAGTGAATGTACTGCTTCTCCGGTGGGAGCACTTCCTGTCGGGCAGAGATGGGGGTCTGTGGGGGAGGTGCAGGAGCATCCAGTCCTCTGGCAGGTGCTCCGTGGGGCCACTTTGGGATTCACATCCTGGCTTTCCCTAATCTTATGGCCAAGCCTCTGACTCATGTTGAGAATGGGCCAGCTCTTTGCACCCCTATCTCTTGATTTGCACCAGAACTTTACAGAGCTCTTTTTAAGTAGGAGAGTTCAGGTCTGTGGTTAACCCAGGGACGTCTCCTTTGACTATATGATCTCAGCGTTCCCATTTCTCTTTTCTGAACTCCCTGGTAACCACAAAGGTGGTGTTTAGAGTAGAGTGCTGCCTGCTGGGATCCGAATGTTCTCAGTTTTACAGAATGCTGAGGTCCTGAGGTGCCTGTGAATTGCCACCCATCCCCTCCCCTCACACAGTAGGGCAGAGTCCTCTTTACTAGGCCCACCTTTAACCTGACTGCTTGCCTCCTCCTCTCCTGGCTGCGTGGAATCCAGAGTTGTCAGAGTGGGGAAGATGAAGACGAGGAGGAAGACAAGGAGAAAACATTTGAAGTGAGTTCTCACCAAGCTTGAAGCCAGCCAGGAGGGCCTTCAGGGGTGGATGCTGACATCAGCCTTGCAACTTGCCCACCGTGTGTGTCTGGCGTCAAGTACGCAAGTCGGCCAGGATGAGTGCACTGGCTGTGGTTGCTGTCTGTTGGCCTAATGAAACGTAGCAGGCAGCCAGCAAGCAGATGGTCCTTCAAGTTTGTTCTTGCAGGAAATCTCCTACATTGACCCAAGTATGTAGCAACAGGGGCCATGGAAGGGCACATTCAAACATTCAGAAGTGAAAATTCACAGCAGCGGAGACACTGGATGGTTTTTGCACTATTATTCTGTAAATGTACTTAATGATGATCTTGATTTGGGGCAGTGTGGGACCCTGAGTCTCTCAAAATAGAACTCCGTTAGTTTACTTGTGCTGTTTTATAGACGAAGTATTCAAGAGCAGAAGTAAATGAATAAAGGGATTTCTCTGGTGGTCCAGTGGCTAAGACTCTGCACTCCCGATGCAGGGGGTCTGGGTTTGATCCCTGGTCAGAGAACTAGATCCTATATGGTGTAACTAAGACTCAGGGCAGCCAAATAAATACATGTATTTTTTAAAGTAAATGGATACAGTTCTGGAAAACTTTGGCTTCTAGCATCTCACATTTGTTAAGTGTGGTCTAAGCTTTCTGGATAAGTAGGCATATGCTGTGCTCAGATGAATTCCAGCTGAGCCCTGAGCAAGTTTTCCTTAATAACATTGAAAACAAACTGTTTTAGTCTGAGGTCACTATTTTTTTTTTTTTCCGCTGGGTCTTCACTGGGGCATGCAGGTTTCTCTTGTGGTACATGGGCTCAGTTGCCCCGTGACATGTGGGATCTTAGTTCCCGACCAGGGATCAAACCTGTGTCCCCTGTTTGGGAAGGTGGATTCTTAAACACTGGATCACCAGGGAAGTCCCTGAAATCACTTTCAATAATCATAGCATCACTGGAGAATGGATTGTGTTTTGTACTTAGCAGTACAGAAAGTAGAAATTTCAGCATCAAAATGTGAGTAAATTATGGATGGACAGTTTTGGAAAACTGGGTCACATCTAAAAATAAACTTCCAAGATATGTTTTGTTCAAAATGTGTGTTGCCTTCCTAGGCAAGTAAAGAATCTCTCTCTCAACTCATCTGACTACAGTGAATTCTCGGGGGGTAAACAAATCCCCTTCCGCCCTGCTATTTTTTCCAGGAGAAAGAAATGGAAAAGCAGAAAACCCTCTATCAGCAAGCCCGGCTGCATGAGCGTGGAGCCGCCGAGATGGTCCTTCAGATGATCAGCGCCAGCAAAGGTGATTTCAGAGACTTGTGCATGGGTCCCTTAACTAACACTGAGATGTCAGCCTGTGACATGAAGTCATTATTAAAGAATCTGGATAAAACCCAGTAGGTGTGATTTACCCTGTTTCCTTGGTGATTCCATCTAATCTTTACTTCGACAGGTGAGATGAGCCCCATGGTGGTGGAGACTCTGAAGTTGGGGATCGCCATTCTGAATGGGGGCAATGCCGGTGTGCAGCAGGTAATGGGGGCTCACAGGAGGTGGTGCAGACTTCCTGGGGTATTTCCAGTTAACACCTGTCACACTTTGGGGAAGAGAGGTTGACTCTGCTGCATGGATGGCCACTGAGAATCACCTTTGCTGGAGTTTTGTCCTTGGTGGCCGATTACGTTGAGTAGCTGAAAACAGATAAAACCAGGACTGGGAGTCTGCAGACAAACATGTGCTTACTAAAGAGGGGTTATATAGGGTTCAAAAAGAAAAACATTACATTTGTTTCATCATTAGGTGATTTTTTGAAAAAATATACTCTAGAGGAAATTTTCTCAGCCTTTGGTTTTTATTTCAACACTTTCATTTATTAGTTGCCTTACTGTGAGCAAGAAGCTTGATCAGTTAAGTGACATTCATAACCCCACACACTTGTTTGTTCAGTCATTCATATTCAGTCATTCATATTCATTCATTCATATTAACAGCTGCTTAGTGATCACTGACTATGTACTAGGGCCAGGCTCTCTTCTGTGGGTAGAGGATGTAGCAGTGGGTCATGAAAATAAAACTCCCTGCCATCATGCATTAAAAGAGAACACACAGAGATATACAGTGGAGTGCCTGGCACATGGAATTCATTCAACGATCTGACCTGAAACTGGCTACAGATGATAGACACGCAGTAGTGTCTCCTGAGCACTCCAGGCTCTAGCTAAAAGTAAAAGCATCTGTGTGCACAGGAAAATGAAATTTCAAAGACTGTTGGCATTCCCAGGGCCTTTGAGAATTTCCAAATCCATGACTACCACTATTGCACTTAATTTTTCCCAGGCTTTAATTCATTGCAAACCAAATTTCTCATTAAGAACTACCATTTCAAAGGCACCCCTCACTTTCTGTTCTCTTCCATCACCACCCCATTAGTTGACTTTCTTACAGAGCCTTTTAAAAAGCTAAGAAGATTCTTACTATGCCAGACCAAGTTTCTAGCTTGCCAGTAATAGAGAACAGAGGAAACAGTCTCTTTGTGAGAGATACTGTGCTCTCAACTAGTCTCATTACTAGCTAAGCTCCTTCTTCCAGTGCATTAAACATCGCATGAGCTGTTCAGATTTTACCTCCAGTAACCATAAACATTACTAGAGCCTAGTCCTAGAACCTGTTCCAAAGAGAAGAGGCTTCAAACAGTAAATCTTTGAAGTCAAAGATCTACTGTACCATCAACACCAGTGGACCTTTATAAAATAAAACATCAGCCCTAAGAGATTCTAGGTCTTTAAGTAGAGAGTGAGGCTCAGGCACATGAAAGGCTTTAAATCCACAGGTGGAATATTTTCATGCTTACCCAGGGTTACAGAACCACCTCCTGAATCTCACTTGGTGTGCCTGAATGATTGGGAATGGCCATCTGTCCATCATAATTAGGAGGGTCAATATTTGTGCCAGAGTTGTCATTGCTTTTCCTTTTCAAATGTGTCTCCCTTACAGAAAATGCTAGATTACCTAAAGGAGAAAAAGGATGCTGGGTTCTTTCAAAGTCTTTCTGGTCTTATGCAGTCTTGCAGGTAAATATGGGAAAACCACCCATAGCACTTTTTAAAAATTATTCACTGTTCAGGGAAAGGGGCATGGGATGGGAGAGTGCCACATAAATAAACTGGCTTATCGTGGAATTGAGAAAAGAATACCTACTTCAGACGAGGATGGGTATTATTCCTCTAGCCTCCAGGATTACCTTCAAATAGCATTCAGAAGGGAAAATGTAACACACACACACACACACAGAGCTTACCTGTCTTCATCTGTTTAGTGTTTGAATTGCTCTTACCTCCTTTTTTGTTATGTTGTTTTGGAGCTGAGTGTGATTTTCTCTTACTAAACCTGTATACTCGTAAGTCAAACTAGCAAAGAATGGAAAAGAGGAATACCTCATTGTGACTCAAGGCTCTGTGTTCATTAGATCCGTTAGGTACTTTGTTAATCTCTATCCTTAACAATTCTTTGAGCCTGAAGAGATATTTAGTGGGCACATATTTTGACAGAGGTGCACCTGATGTGGGAACATTTTGACATTGTCTGAAAAAGCATTAAACTTTCCATTTATCTTACCCAGTTGTGTAAGCCTCCCCTCTGACAGATGAACAATAGGTAACCAAAAGTCATAAGGTTACCATACTCACTCGTTTCAGAAAGAAGCTAGCAGTCTTTCTAAGAAAAGTGTCAGCTTATTCAAGATTCATATATATATATTGAATCATCTGCAACTCATTCCAAAAGAAGTCAAAGTTATAATTACCTAGCTCATTTGCCTCCAAATAATAATTCTTAAAATTGGAACATTGGTCCAATTGAAAATTTGGGGGATGGACTTTTTACTTGGTGAACTTCATAATATTGCTAGTCATATTGGATTGGGTAAATATTGTACCCTCAGGTTGTAGGGAACATATCTGAGCTGCAGTACAATCCCTTGTGTTCAGCTCCATTTTTCCCTCACCAACAGCCAATTCGTTTATTTCAGGAAAAGAAAATGCAATATTGCCAGACCTTACTCACTGAGGATAAAATAGTACATGTGGACTCAAAGATGGCAAAAATCAAGGCAGTTCAGTTCCATATTGCTCATGAAATTCTCAGTTAAATTTCTGAGCTCCCTTAGTAGTCTGTAGCACTTAATATTGCTAAGCTAATTTATAATGATGTCTTAGAGGGATAGGTGACATACTCTTAGAGGCCAACTGAGTCCTACCAGAAGTTTTAAGATATTTTAATGGCTTTTTGCTGATTATGAAAATAATACATATTTGTAAAATAGTGAGCCATTCAAGGAATTAAAATTTGAAATGAGTATTTGGGGATGAAATAAAGGTCAGAAATGTCTGCTACACAGATTGTCTCCTGAATCAGCCGTGATGCTTCAAAGCAGCTATGTCCAAATGTCCTGTGTCCATATTCTCCTCCCAAAATTGAAGGATGGTGTTGTATTATTTTTTTTAACAGACCCTTTTTACAGCAAGATCTGGGAAAAACCAACATGAGGGCAATAGGAATTTTCACTTTCTCTGTAAAATTTATCTAAATTCCAGAAAATATGTGACTCCCTAAAAGGGGGAGAGGGCGTGCTGGATTTTTCCCTAGTGTCTTTTCAAGCCAACAGTCATTTTCTTTGCCCAGTGGTTAAAGAAAGAGGGGAGTTTTTTACAGAATCTTACTGGGCTCTGCCATGGGCTTCCCTAAGGTCTATATTCTTGGGAAACTTTGTGGTCTTAAGTTCTATGAAATCATTCATACTGTGGAAAGAGATAGACTCTATTAGAGAAACAGAGTGAGCCTCAGTTGGAAATCGTATGATCCTTATCCTCATGACCACGGCTTTGTGGTTGACCTAGGGGTTCCTGGCTAAGCAGGATTTGGTGGTGGTTGTGACTGGGAAGGTTATGGAAGGTGAGCACCAAATGAAAGCCAACTTGTCACAGGCTCAGGAACACATAGGGACACCATGGCCTCTCAAAAGCATTATCTTGGCTATTATTGGCTCCTGAAGCATAAAGGAGGTGGCCCTTCAGAATCTGAAACGGTTGCTCTCTCCATGGATATTTATCCTAAGCACTGAAAGCCACAATTCCTTGTTTCTCAGGAAAAAAAAAAGTAGATGAACGTGGGAAGAACATGAATTAGTGCAGTTTAAAGTAATCTTTCCCTTAAGAAATCTTAGATACAGGTTATTCCTTCTTTATTTGGAAAGCCTTTCTAAATCTTCAGCCATTAAGAAAGGACTCCAACCGGACAAGCAAAGACAGTCACTGTAGGTGTGTCTGATCCCTTTCCTTGTATGTGTCAAGAGCTGTGAGCTCCAGGCACTGCTTGTCCCAAACCCAGAGAACCGTTAGACTCAACTGCACTGTAATGTGTAATGTAATTTATGGAAATACAAGGACAGGATATTCTTAGTTGATGGCTACATTGACATTAAAAACCCATTTTCCCAGTGTGCATAGCCCTGAACCTTGTTTTCTTTCGTCTGTTACAAGTGTCCTTGATTTGAATGCATTTGAGAGGCAGAATAAAGCTGAAGGCCTGGGGATGGTTACTGAGGAAGGAACACGTAAGTAACTGACAAAGGTGAAGGCTGCTCTCTTTCCGATTAAAATCCTGGTTAACTATTTATGGTTAGAGCTCCTGCTCACTGCTACTTAACCTCCAAGGACTTGCTCCATTTTAGCAAGATGTTTCCATCTGTAGTTTTGATAAAGCATATCCAGGCTGATGTGTTCACAGAACCAGTCTTAGCTAAGGACTCTTATCTTGACGTTTGTGGTTTTCTTACTCTGTGTTCTTCTGTTTTTCTCTTATCACCAGTCATTGTTCGTGAGCGTGGTAAGTTTGAATCTCTGGCCTGAGTTCCTGCCATGTGTGTGAGTCCTAAGGGATCTTATTTAATTGGGCCAGCACAGACACATTTTCGGCTTGGTGGTTGCATGTTGAGTTTAAGTCAGCAGTCTGTCGTTTAGTTAAAGAAGTGTCTTCCATCTTCTAAAGCATGGGTTGTGGACTGTGAACCGTTACTGCCAGCAGCCTAGTTGTTTTCCTTCCAAATGCATCCCAGGGCTGACAATCCTAGCTTTGTTGAGCATTGCCTCGGTTCCCATTTAAATTGGATTTGTCACTGTTCATCCAATGTTCCCTTTCCACACAGCTCTGACACAGTTCCTTGAGCATTTCTGCAGTCATGTGTATCTGAAGGTATTCTATGTTGAAAAAGCAAATGCTTGCCCATATTCTGTGTTTTCAAGGTGAAAAAGTACTCCAGAATGACGAGTTTACACGAGATCTCTTTAGATTCCTACAGTTGCTTTGTGAAGGACACAACAGTGGTAAGTGGAACACATTGATTCATCAAGGGAAAACAACATTCAGGTGCAAAATTATGATTCATTTCGTGTTGCCACCCTTAACACAACCAATTGCTAATTCAAGGACAACAGTTCATCCATTCCTCAATTAAAACAACGCGATGTAACATGAGCTTTAAACTTCATGGCTAGTGTTATTTAGTGCCATCCAGGCTAAGTTGCTTCCTTAAGTTGCTTCAACCTTCAGCCGTTGAAGTTAAATGCCCACCCCTTGCTGTCAAGTTCCTCAGAGCTCATGGAGTCCAGTTTCTGGTGTCACTGGGATGGGTGGGCTCAGGGTGGTGCTCTGACCACCTGCCAGGACCCAAACAGGGTGCCCTTGTCAGGCTTTCCACATAGTGCATCTCTTCTGAGCTTAGCTGAGAGGGTAAGACTTGCTCCTCAAGCATGACAGGGATGAGCTCTGACCCAACCCTGGTGTTCTCAGATTTCCAGAACTTCCTGAGGACTCAGATGGGCAACACCACCACCGTGAATGTCATCATCAGTACCGTGGACTACCTTCTGCGTCTGCAGGTGAGTGGGTGCTGGATGGTAGCACACCTCGTATACACTTGTAAAAGCTAAAGACAGTTACAGAAGGCCAGGGACGACTGAGGATATGGTCCAGCCTGAGTGCAGAAGATACTGTAATCCATGTCCACACACTTACGGGAAATCAAACACCTAAATGTGAGTTTGAAGACTGAGAAGATAAGAGGGAGCAGTTAAATACGAAATCTATTCTAACCTGCTGGTTTACTTTATTTTAGCTGGTGTAAACTTAGCCACAGTGCTCCAGAGCTATAAAACAGCCTGTGAGTGAAAACAGACTTTCACTAGGAAAAAGAGATACAAAAAGTGATGGGAAATGAGTGTTCAAAAATCACTTGGTTTAATTGTTTGAAGGAAAATCCAAATAATTTCAAGAAGATCTACACAAACATAAAAAAGGATTCTCTCTTCTCTTTGCTAATTTCTCAGCCTGGTTCTGCCTGCCACTTACCAGTTCATGACCTGGAGCAATCTATTGAGCCTCCTGTGTTCCATTCTCCTCATCTGTAAAACGAGGAGCATACTGTCTCATTGGGTGGTAGTAAAGATGAAAAGGTTTAATACATGTAACGTGCTCAGAACAGTGCCCAGTCCTGACAGTGCCAGCTATTATGTTGCTGAGTATTTGGGTGATCATATTTATCTTTAATGTAACATTTTGCATTGTGAGTAAATTGTCCTATAACATGGTCACTCAGCTCCGGCTGAACACTGTCCTCTCTTTCACCTGTTCTTTCCTGCAAAGGGGAAGTATCTGTACTTGGGATCTGATGTCTCTGTGCTTTTTCATAGAGTCCCAGGCTCCTGTCGTAACAAAGTGGTCACGGAAATGTAGGATGCTCTTGTACTCTTCCTGAACATGAGATTTAGCTTCACTTACTGATATGTGAAACATACTAAACTCTCTTTGTTTGTTCTTAGGAATCAATCAGTGATTTCTACTGGTATTACTCAGGGAAGGACATCATTGATGAATCTGGACAGCACAATTTTTCCAAAGCCCTGGCGGTCACCAAGCAGATCTTCAATTCTCTTACAGAATACATCCAAGTATGTGCTACGAAATGTTTGCTTACAAACGAAGGTAACATTGTTAATAGTCCCATATTCTGTGTTCCCTGCAGAATATTCGCACATGTGGACTGTGGAACCAGCTCTAGCACTGACAGTATTTATCTATCAACAGGAACCAATAGTACCTACACTCTATGAAAAGCTGTAGTTTATGGACCCAACTATCACTTGTATATAGCATCGTCACACTTGATTCGCATTGATTTAGTTAACGTTTTGCTTTCCCTCCTAGACCGAAATTTTTTTGCAGACAGAAAATTTCTTAGGTGTTTTAAAATTCTTCATTTCTGGCATGTGTGGCACATCATAAGTGTTCAGTAAGCATGGAGAGTGGAGTGAAGAAATAATTGATAGTATGAAGGAAGAAAGGGACCAATGATATTATCTTGAGCCTTGATGTTAAAAACAGAATTCATGAGAGCCTACTCATTTGTCAGAAATCAGCTCTATGGAAAAGGAACTTCAGAAGCACATAAGCTAAGTACAATGACAGGCAAATCAACAGGTGAATTTCAGGGTGAATATCTACATCTTACAGCATTTTTTATTACATCTTACAGCATTATGTATTCATTGCCTGCAGTGGTCTCATGAAAGGAATAGAGGACATCCTCAGGCAGAATTTGCTGTAAAATCAGTAATCATATCATGGTCCTCTGTGATGGAATGTAAGATTTTTTTTTAAGATCTATATTTTGAGCCAACTGCCACACTCAGATCGTATCTGCTTACTGAAACAAACATAAGACTAAGACTTGAAAAGAAGAAGGAGTTCAAGAAGAGATTGATCTGTCTCTACTTAAGGATTATAAAAAAGATAGGGAGATACAGCTAGGAATGTGTGACCAATCTGAAGTTTCACAGCATGTGAACTACTTGTGAAGATCATTGAACAGATTGACGAACATCTGATTTGCTCTCTGCAGAACCCATCCTAAGCTCCAGAAAATTCCATGGAGCACTTAAGTAAAAGAAGAGCCCAAAAGTAAAAGAAGATTCACCCTTATTTGGGGTGAATCTGAGATTCTGTAACAGTCAGTTTTATTTCAAAAAAGGAATCTAGAGGCGTCTCGGGATCACATACCACATGTACGTGAACAGTGAATTTTAAACATGCTTAGTTGATTTAGGGATGCAGGCAAAATTTCTCCTGCTCACCTCTTCCCTGGGAATTCAGCCAAGTCTTTTCTAGAACTTGATACTAGAACACTAGTATCAGTGTTCCTTTTGAAAATTGATTGCGTGATTTGGAGAGTGATTAAAGGGTAGAAAAATACAGGAAAAAGCATAAGGAACATAGGCGGAATGTGACAGAAGACTCAATGTATAAAAAATACATAAAATAGTCTCATTGAAAAGGTAGAGAGTAAGATGCTGGCCTAAGAAACTTTGGAAATGAGAACAGTCTGAAAGACCAAAGGCAAGAATAAGCACTTTAGTTGATGTTTTTCCCATGTGAGTACATGTTAATAATTCTGAAACTGTACATACAGTGGACTGGCCGAAAAGTTCATTTGGATTTTTCCATCTAATTGTACAGAAACCCCTGAATGAACTTTTTGGCTAACCCAATATAATGGAAATGAGCCAGGTTTCTCACTGATGAGCAAACAGAGGAGACTAGAAGATCCTTATGGGAATGAAGGAGAGTTAGAGCCACCCATATGCTAAACTCATGTTCATCTTAATATAGATATAAATGGTTACATATGGAAATATTTATGGATATGTGTATATACATGGATTAGTAAAACACATCTATTTCTGCTGCTCTGTCATCCAGGAGGACCTAAAAAAATGATACCCCAATAGCAGCAAATACAACTAGAGCCCAGTTCTTGGTTCCTAATACCACTCTCCATTGAAAGGAAATAAGGCTCCTTAGAGAAATGGCTGATTCTAGAACTAGAGCAAGAAACAAACAAGATGAGCCTGGGGAATTCTATAGTGCAAGAAAATGCTAAACAATAATGGTGGAGGTATGTCAAAGGGATACAGGAGCCAACTGAAAGAGCTCCCAATGGCCAAAATCAGAAAACTTAGAGCTACAAAATAATGTAAATAAAATAATATTGAATTATAACCCAAAGCATAAAATGAATATGTGAAGCCCATACTGATGTAAATAAGTGCTAAATAAAGAAGAACAGACAACTCTCCATTCAGAAGAATTCCAAATGATTTAAAAAGAAAAGAAACAGTGGTTCAGTAATGATCTTCAAAAATAGGGAAGGTTATTAACATAGAAGATGCAGAGTGGTCATCAAGTCATCCCTGTTTGGCTTTCAGAAAAGATCGAAATGACATACCTGACATGTAGGTTAATGAGAAGAAAATCCTAAAAGTAGTTTAACAATCATAATTCAGATTTTTTTTTTTTTACTTGAGTAGGTAGTCATGTGGCCGTCACATTTAATGAGTAGCTTTGCCTGCAGACGGTGGAAACACATGGGCCTCTTTTTCAAATTGTGCTCCTTGGAACCCTGGAGCTCCTCAGAACCCCTCTTAGGCCAAGGTTTGGGGCTGGAGTTGCCAGGAGTATCCTTCAGCCCTGTTTCAACCAGAGCATTTACTTTTTTTTTTTAATATAAATTTATTTGTTTTAATTGGAGGTTAATTACTTTACAATATTGTATTGGTTTTGCCATACATCAACATGAATCCACTACAGGTATACATGTGTTCCCCATCCTGAACCCCCCTCCCTCCTCCCTCCCTGTACCATCCCTCTGGGTCATCCCAGTGTACCAGCCCCAAGCATCCAGTATCCTGCATCGAACCTGGACTGGCAACTCATTTCATATATGATATTACACGTTTCAGTGCCATTCTCCCAAATCATCCCACCCTCTCTCTCTCCCACAGAGTCCAAAAGACTGTTCTATACATCTATGTCTCTTTTGCTGTCTCACACACAGGGTTATCATAACCATCTTTCTAAATTCCATATATATGCGTTAGTATACTGTATTGGTGTTTTTCTTTCTGACTTACTTCACTCTGTATAATAGGCTCCAGTTTCATCCACCTCATTAGAACTGATTCAAATGTATTCTTTTTAATGGCTGAGTAATACTCCATTGTGTATATGTACCACAGCTTTCTTATCCATTCATCTGCTGCAACCTAGCAACAGAGCATTTACTTTTAAAATAATGTTCTTTAACATAAGAACAAATGCTAAAGAAAATCTCTGAAAATCACC
This sequence comes from Cephalophus harveyi, assembly GCA_006410635.1. NCBI lineage: Eukaryota > Metazoa > Chordata > Mammalia > Artiodactyla > Bovidae > Cephalophus > Cephalophus harveyi. Next base: position 52,042 of record SJYT01081293.1, read on the forward strand.
TTACTTTGAAATTCCTAGTGACTTTTCCTCGAAATAGGATCTTAGGATGGGTTGGGGGGTGGGGAGAAGTGGAGTTGGGGGGCGAAGTAATAAGTAACCTGGGAAAATATTGAGCTACAAGATCTGTGACATTTGGAAAGAGCTGATGTCAGATGCCTTACTAAGGCAAATTTCAGAGCAGCTTGTGACGCTTCAGTGAAACAAGAATGTCCTCCTCTCCCCAGGGCCCCTGCATTGGGAACCAGCAGAGCCTGGCTCACAGCAGGCTGTGGGATGCAGTGGTCGGCTTCCTCCATGTGTTTGCTAACATGCAGATGAAACTCTCCCAGGTACTGTGGCCTGTTCCCCATTCCCCATGTGTCATTGATGTGAAATGCTTAGTCAGTCCCCACCCCCTGGTCTTCCCACCGTGGATGTGGCTGATTGACCAACTGCCTGGAAAAGCCACGCAGATCAGATCTCATTTGTAAAACGAGGGCCTCAATGGGAGATGGGAATGAACACCTCTTGGGGGGTCCCAGACAGGCTTTTGCATGAACACAGCTTCCTCCTTTGTGTACCTCCCACCTACCCTCTCCATCATTGCCTCAAGAGTTGCTTTTTCTGGTGCTGACCCCTGTGCTTCCTTGTCACTGTCTCACAGTTTGTGAACACGATCTACCACCTTGTCTGATCTGTCCAGTGTCTGCATGCCTCTAATTCACATCTCCCTTCTCTCTCAACCTTTGCTGCCCCTCCTCCCCATCTCTGCCTTTCCTTCTCACTCCCCATCTCTCTGGCAAGATGAATTGGAATCACTCAGAGCATTTATTACGAGCAAATAAATGTAGTGTCTGTAGTAGTTGATTGCCTCTCGCGATGGCAACACATGAGGGAGAGCTTTAGGATATGTTTCAGGCTGATTAGAGTCACATTGGCAGCATTTGTGTAAATAATGTGTATCTAAAATTTTCAAGGCTGTCACATCTGCCTCTCTCTTTTGGAATGTGCTATTTACACCCTTTCGTTTTTCCCCTTTTGACTCTGGCCTTATGGGAAGAGAGAGTTCTCGGGAAGGCTGCCAGTTTGGCAGTCATACATCCACTGCTGTGTCAGCCCCACAGGGCAGTGTGGTGCAGAGTCTCAAGAGACAGAATCCTGACCCTGCCACCTCCTCATGGGTGCCTTCCAGGAAGTCACTTCCCCTTTCCGGTTTTTACTTTCATCATCTAGAAGATATTGGGAGTTAGCACAGATGATGACCTCAGAGGGCTCTTCTAGCTCTAACAGTCTACACTTCTGTGATGTTTTATGGATATCTGTGACACCCGCCAAAGGTGGGAGGAAGGCCTTCTGGAATCTGAAGGGCTAGCTAAAGAACTGTGTCCTGGTGAGAGAGCATCTGTAAAAAAAAGTGTGGCCCAGAATCCATATATTTAATCTCACCCTCAGATTCCCCACCTCAGACCTTCCAAGGGTTGTTTCCCTTCTGTGACACAGATATCAAACCCAGAGCCCACTTGGCCATGCCCTTGTCTGCCATGCTGAAATGAAAACCAAACAGACTGGTATCAAAACCATCCGGAGGAATAGCCTCAATGATACAACATTTTAAGGGATGAGTGGTACCCAGATCACCACCGACTAGAACCAGGAGAACCTAAATTAAGAAAAAAAGGAGAACCCATTTGGTGATTGGAACCTTGATAATCTAATTGGATTGCAATAGTATTCCCCAAAAGCTCACTGGTAATTCTTCAGTATAAAAATGGCAACCTAAGCTACTAGAGATGCCTACCAGGTCTTTGGTGGATTGGGTTGGTCAGTAGTTTTGGACAATTGGTGTATCTGACATGTTGTGCTAATAAAAGGGCAACTGTAAAGGAACTCTTCTGGATGAGCCCCGTTCCAGCGAGCCTCCTGATGCTACAAAGAGAGGATGCTAAGATGTCCACATCCACCATGAGAAGGGAGCTCATTCTGGAGATGGACACAGCCTTCACCTGACCTTCCCAGAGCAGGCTCTCCTTGCTCACTGCCCTGTACTTTGCTGAGGGATCAGATAGCTCAGGGGTATCTCCTGTTTCTGTTCTAGGATTCCAGTCAGATCGAGCTGCTGAAGGAACTCTTGGATCTCCTTCAGGACATGGTGGTGATGCTTCTGTCCCTCCTGGAAGGTTGGGCTGTTTGGTATAACTAGGCATTCACACGACTGTCATTGGTCCGAGCACTAACCGTACTAATCACGCAGAGTATCCTTCTGGCAGGTCGTTGATGCCAGATGACATTGGTTAGAAAACCAAATTTTCAGAAACAAATGAAAGAAAATGAGTGAGGGGCACATGGCCTGATGGACAAAGCCTGAAACCAACTCATTTTGTATCAATAGGAAAGCCAGAATGAACTGGGGAAAACCTCCAAGCTTTGCTCTTCCCTATCCTCTCCTCTCCCCATTGCTTTTCAATACATCTGGCTGCCAGTGTGTATGCCAGCCATCTAGTTGGGCACCCTCCTAGGTCTAAGGGGATTAGAGGGCCACCACTTATCCCTATGTGTCCCTGATAGTCTGATAACAAAGCCACTCTCCAGGCCCCAGGCCAGGTAAAAGGCGCTGGCGTGGCCATCTCCTCCTTCCCCGTGTTTCTTTCCCCCTTGGCTCTTAGCGCTGTAGTCTTTATGGCTTGCTGCTCCCTCCTCCCCATTTCCAGATCATCACGGTCAGAAAAAGAGCTGACCGATTTGGGATAGAAGTCTTGTAAAAATATCTGCCTGACCAGTTCCATGATGACTTGGGTTTATTTATGTATCTGTGTGTCTTTTTGAACCTGCCTCACAGGGAATGTGGTAAATGGAACCATTGGCAAGCAGATGGTTGACACACTGGTAGAGTCATCTACCAATGTAGAAATGATCTTGAAATTCTTTGACATGTTCTTGAAACTTAAAGACTTAACCAGCTCAGACACCTTCAAAGAATATGACCCCGACGGGAAAGGAATCATTTCCAAAAAGGAATTCCAGAAGGCCATGGAAGGGCAAAAGCAGTACACACAGTCAGAGATAGACTTTCTCCTTTCGTGTGCAGAAGCTGATGAAAATGACATGTTTAATTACATCGATTTTGTTGACCGGTTCCATGAGCCAGCCAAGGACATAGGGTTTAATGTGGCAGTGTTACTGACAAACCTCTCTGAGCATATGCCAAACGATTCTCGCCTCAAGTGTCTGTTGGACCCAGCAGAAAGTGTACTCAATTACTTCGAACCATACCTGGGACGCATTGAGATCATGGGTGGGGCCAAGAAAATTGAGCGTGTTTATTTTGAGATCAGTGAGTCCAGTCGAACTCAGTGGGAGAAGCCCCAGGTGAAGGAGTCTAAGCGGCAGTTCATCTTTGACGTTGTCAATGAAGGCGGGGAGCAAGAGAAGATGGAGCTGTTCGTGAACTTCTGTGAGGACACCATCTTTGAGATGCAGTTAGCATCGCAGATCTCGGAATCTGACTCAGCCGACAGGCCAGACGAGGAAGAGGAGGAAGATGGAGATTCTTCTTATGTGTTAGAAGTGGAGGGTGAGGAGGAAGAGGAGGAGAAGTCTTTTGAGTGTGCCTCTGCATTTGCGATGGCTTGCGCCTCAGTGAAGAGAAACGTGGCCAACTTTCTGAAGAGGGCCACCCTGAAGAACCTCAGGAAGCAGTACAGGAAGGTGAAGAAGATGACCTTCAAGGAGCTGGTGAAGGTGTTCTTCTCTTTCTTCTGGACGTTGTTCGTAGGGCTCTTCCACTTGCTCTTCACTATAGTGGGAGGAATCATCCAGGTCCTCTGGAGCACAGTATTCGGAGGGGGACTCATAGAAGGGGCAAAGAACATAAGAGTCACCAAGATCCTGGGCGACATGCCTGACCCAACCCAGTTTGGTATCCACGATGATGCTATGGAAGCTGAGAGGGCAGAAGTGCCTGAGCCAGGCATCACCACGGAACTCGTGCACTTCGTAAAGGGGGAGAAGGGAGATGCAGACATCATATCAGATCTCTTTGGACTCCACCCAAAGAAAGAAAGTGGCTTAAAGCATGGGCCCGAAGTGGGTTTGGGTGACCTCTCTGAGATTATTGGCAAGGACGAACCCCCTACCTTAGAGAGTACTGTCCGGAAGAAAAGGAAAGCGCAGGTAAGCACATGACTTGTTTCTATCACCTTTCTTTATCCCCAGAAAAAGACTTGCCACTCTACCTTGCAATCAGTACTGATACCAGTTCTCTAGGAGCAGACAGTGTATTAGACACCAGCTCTTCCATGATGACCCTAATCTGATAATTCCAGCTTTGTCATGTCGGAAAAGAAGAGACTTAGATGGTTGTCTCAATGTCTAGTTGCTGAATGGTCTTCCAGTTTACATTGTAAGAGTTCAAACAGGGTGATCCATGACCTGCCACTTGCTTCCACACCTTTTTAATCCAATCAAACGTTCCGTGTGTCCAAGTAAGTCATTGACTTTCTCCTCTTTTGGTCCATGTGGTATCTTCCTCTGGAAAGACGATTCCAGTATACAGACGTCAAAGGACTTTCTAGATCTATAATCGTGTGTCAAATGTGTCGCGGGTCAACAAAACGGTACGACCCCCGTAAAAGTAGGAACACGACGGGGGTGATAGGTTAAACCTGAAACTCAGTCGTCTGATCTAACTCACTTATTCTATCGTTCTTGAGTCTCGGGAAACCGGTAGTTTTCAAGACCTACAACGTCATAGGTTGAGTGTCGTAGTAAGATCGTCATCATCTCATACCTCGTTTCACACTTCTCTAGTCTCGGGTTTCTGGTGGAAATAAGTACTTAATCAACTACATGTGAATAGTGACAAAATCCGAGACCCTTATGTTACCACTTACTCTTTACGTAACAAGGACATTAAATCACTTTTTCCAACCGTAACCTGTTCAGTTATGTTCGTACCTCTTATAATTCTTCCTCCTGGTAGTCATGATACCTCTACACATCCTCTCCACACCTTTTAGTTCTTTCCTTCGAAGTCTTAGTATTTGTAAGACTGTTATAATGAACTAAATGAGAGAAAACGAGGGACCACATTGGGTCCCTGGTCTCGTCTCAAACTTTGTATTGTCCCTGAGTAAGCTCCAGACGATATACGGTTCGACATAAGGACCCTATACCCTTGTGTAACCAATTATTTTTTCTGTTGTCAAAACGAAAGTACCTCGAATTGAAGATCACCTTCTTCTGTCGTTTATTCATTAATGGTAAACCTCGTGTACGACTTTACTTACTTGTTCTAACACACAATATCTCACTAATACCCGGGATGATATTCATCCTACGAGTTCCACGTGGACTTTTCCACAGTAGACTTGGTTCAGGACTTCTTACCGTCCGTGTAGTTTTTAGTCCTGTCAGTATAAGGTCCGTCTCCTATACCGAACACGATTCCAAGACCATGTCCCTTCGTACAGAGTCCTTTCTTTTTCTCCAGATCCACAAACACAACCTTTACTCAGTCTACCATGTTCTACTTCTACCTCTCTTTCCGGTATTAGTATTACCGAAATTTCCGGAATCACACCTTGAACTCTCGAAGGGACTACCGAGTCGTCATTTCTTAGACGGACGTTACGTCCTCGGTTGGGTTCGATCCCTGGGTTGGGAAGATCCCCTGGAGGAAGACATGGCAACCCACTCCAGTATTCTTGCCTGGAGAATCCTACGGACAGAGGAGCTTGGTGGGCTACAGTCCATAGGGGCACAGAGTCGAACATGACTGGAACAGCCTAGCACACGAAGGAGCTTGGATTTTATTCTCAGTGCCATGGTCACCCATCAGAGAGGGTGGGGTAGTGGCAGAGGATTGAAGACAGGGCAGGGATGCTGTCTGATGGAAGTGGGTTCTGGATTAGACCTACCGTGGCTTGTGTTCCATCTCTCCCTGACCCCGTGGAGCAGTGGGACCACTGCCACAGGGCTCAGGCAATGTCCTAGAACAAGTTTTCTCTTTAGATTGAATAATAGCAGGGATATTTTCAAGCCCGAAATCTTTGATCTCTCCAGAGCCAGGTAATGTATAGCGGGACACTTATGTTCTGTGATCCTGAGAACTGCCAAAGCATAAAGAGAGAGAGCCGTTGGGATTTCTGACCATGCACTGTGGCTAGTGATATGGTTCATCATCATGAACATATTTATTTGAGGAAAGTTTAACTGATTGTTATTTTTGTCTAGGCAGCAGAAATGAAAGCAGCTCATGAAGCAGAAGGAAAAATAGAGTCTGAGAAGGCAGAGTAAGTTCTTGGTAGCTATTCTAATTGCTATGATTGATAGTTATCAATATTATCTGCTATTCTGTGGCTATGGTAAATAGAAAGCTTGAGTTCTATTAACAAAAGGAACAGCTATTGTGCAAGCTTTGAATACATTTCCTTTATTCCAGTGTGTGTGTGTGTGTGTGTGTGTGCGCGCGTGCGCACACGCGTGTGTGTGTGTGTGCACGCGCATTCCTCTACTTATCACTTCAGTTGCTTCCATATCTTGGCTGTTGTAAATAGTGCTGCAATGAACATTGGGATGCATGTATCTTTTAGAATTATTGTTTTTGTTTTCTTTGGATATATACCCAGGAGTGGGATTGCTGAATCATATGGTAGCTCTCTTTTTAGTGTTTTGAGGAATCTCCATACTGTTTTCCATAGTGGCTGCACCAATTTACATTCCCACCAACAGTGCACAGGGGTTCCCTTTTCTCCACATCCTCACCAGCATTTATTTTCCCACCAACAGTGCACAGGGGTTCCCTTTTCTCCACATCCTCACCAGCGTTTATTTTTGTTCTTTTTGATGATACCCATTCTGACAGGTGTGAGATGATAGCTCATTGTGGTTTTGATTTGTATTTCCCTGCTGATTAATGATGTTGATCATCTTTTCATGGGTGGATACATTTCTTTTTACCCCAGCTAGACAATAAACACATTCTAATAATTGTGTTCACTTCACAGTCCAAATAGTAGATCAGGGTTTCACCATCTGACCAAGCAAATGATCAAACACTCACACTTGACAACTTCATATAATGTTGATGATGGTGCTATCTATTGATAGTAATTACTGAATAACTGCTACATACCAGGCCTTTTGCTAAGTTCTTTTATGCGATACTTCATTTAATTCCTATCATAAACTTGAAATAGGTACTATTGGCAATTGTCATGAAAGCTTAGAAAACAAAGGACAGCATTTCTGAAGGGGAAGTATTTTGATAAGGCAAATTTCCAGAAGACTACTAAATTTATCTGCACACCTGTGACCATGACTCATCAAAGCAGAAAATCAAGACCTGAGATTGCCGGGCTCAGGGAATAATATGCCTCCCACCCCTCTCAGCCCAGATTTCTCTTTAGCCTCCCTGTCGGGGTCAGGCCTCCCTCTACCCTCTGTGCTGAGTGGCGTTGTCATTCCTTGAATGCAGCACGGAAGATGGGGAGAAAGAGGACACAACCAAAGCAGAAGAGCAGGCCGAGGCCCTGTGGGCAGACGTGACCAAAAGGAAGAAGCGACGGTGTGGCCAGAAGGTTGAGAAGCCTGAAGCCTTCATGGCCAATTTCTTTAAAGGGCTGGAAATCTATCAGACCAAGTTGCTGGTGAGCACTCTGGCCCTGTCCCACTCGGGTGCAGGCGTTGGCGCGGGCAGACCTCAGAGAGGTGGCCACTGCCTTTGTTTCACTGTTCGATTAGTTGTGCCTCCTCATCTTTCTCATTCCTCTTCCTTGCCTCTTCTTGATTACCTGCTTGCCCCTTCTGTGTTGGAGGGAAGAGAAAGTGAAAGTGTTAGCCACTCAGTCATGTCTGACTCTTTGCAACCCCATGGACTGTAGCCCGCCAGGCTTCTCTGTCTATGGAACTCCCCAGGATCCTCCAGGGGATCTTCCCAACCCAGGGATCAAACCCAGGTCTCCTGCATTGCAGGCAGATTCTTTACCAGCTGAGGCACAGTCAGAGGGAAAAGAAAAGGGGAAATGCAAGCGCTCTAGCTCCTATGCCCTGTGCTCTCTCCAGGAGGGAGAGCTTTATGTGTGCCCTGTGGGGACTTGACCCATGCCAGTCAGAAACTTCAGAAGTAGTGAGATCATTTGGATGCAGAAAGAACACTCCTGTGGTATGTGGTAGGTTGTTATACTAGTTCTCAAAAGCTCTGTTACTCCACAGGTCCTCAGCCCAGCTTGTAATATCCTTTCTCTGGCAAACTGCCCATTGAGGCCAGTTGCTAAAGGCCGGGACCACACCCTCCCAGCACCACTGGTGGGAGCCTTTTCCACGGAGAGTGAGCACTCCGCAGGCAGCTACCATTCCTGCCCTCAATTGCTGGTGTTTCCACTGGGCGTGGGAATGGGGAGAGGCAGGGGAGCTTGGGCTGTGACTTTCAAAGGACAGGGACTCTCGGCCAGTCTGGCTCCAGTTGGGGTGGGAGCTGCAGGGTTCTTTTGTGGGCCTAGATCATCAGTCATAATTTCCAAATTGACTACTTCCTTTGTGGAGTACACCCACACAGACACCCTTCATAGCAGCATTTGAGACCTGTGCTAAGGGTGTGTTTAGGCGTTTGGTTTCCTGAGCTTTAAGCAGGGTTCCCTTGAGCGTCATTCTAAGCAGTTTTTAAAAAATCATCATTTTTTATCCCCCACCAAATAAGTCGTAATAAGGCCAGGATTGTCCTTGATGAGTGGTTACAGAAGAGTAGGACTGGCCCTGTGTAGATCTCTTCTGAGAAGATCCTCTGTGAGAGAGGGAAGGCCCCTCCCCTGCCAGCACTCTCCTACTGCAGCTTGTCCTTTTCTTTTCAGCACTACCTGGCCAGGAATTTCTACAACCTGAGGTTCCTTGCTCTGTTTGTAGCCTTCGCTATCAACTTCATCCTGCTCTTTTACAAGGTGATACTTCATTTGGGAGCTATTTGCTGAATAGATTATATGCTTTTTAAAAAAAGTAAAAAGAGTTATGCTCTTAATTTAAGCAAAAATTCTAATATCTAAGGATATTTCTAAGACACTAGCTTCTAAAAAAGGATACTGTCTTTAGCAATGGGGGGAATGGAGACAGGTTGCAAGGGAAGCCAGTTAGGGCACCATTTCAGTCGTTCAGGATTGTTCTAGTTGTTACTTAATTCTTCAGATATTTGTTGGATGTCTGCAATGTGCTAGATGCTATACTAGGAGCTATAAGGTATTTCAAACTGAATAATAAATACAGTTCTTTCTGTGAGGAATAAAAGTAACAGTCAGCCATGATAGCTGACCCATATGTTAGAACTATTACGAAGAAAGAATGAATAGAAGTTGGTTTCTGGATGTGGAGGAGAGGGACTCATCAAGATAAATGGAGCTTTTAAACATTGGAAAGTGAGTCTTGTCACTGTAGGTGCATAATAAATGTTAGTAGAATGAATTAATGAATGTCATAGGTCCTGGATTCTTGACATAGTCTTTAACTGGCTGTTGTCACTTGCCTCTCTCCCCTCCTATTTAAAACCACAGATCTAATTTCTATAAAACATGCTCTTACCCACATCAGTCCTGAATTTACAAATGAATGGCTTGCTATTGCCCATGGTAGAAAAATGGAACTGTATCGAAGGGCATGGTGAAGCCTGGCTTTAAACACATTGAGACTGAAGTGATTCAGACAGGCAGGCAGGCAGGTGCAGACAGCCAGCAGGCAGCGGGACCTACAGGGTGACAGCTTCAAAGGCGCTGATCTGCAAGTCACTGCGTAAGGATGGCTGTGACGTTAATAGCCTCTAAGAAAGAACAGAAATGTTTTGTGTGTGTTATGTGTGCACTTGTGTACACATGTTTGTCTTAAGTCTCCTCCCAGGGATAGCATTTCAAAGATTACCTTCTGCAGCAAAGGGATTGTAGAATATGTAGTAAGACACTCCTAACTTTTAAATTTGGGGCTTATTTTCAAGAGCGAGGCTTTGTCTCTTAAAAATATTGTTGGAATAAAGTACTTAAAAACCTTATTCACTCATCAGGTAATATGGAGTCACTACTATTTGTACAGCAAATGCCAGCAATATAAAATATATGGGGAGAGCCTAGTGGCAGAGGTCTTTCTGATGTTTCTAAGAGGGTATCTTGGACTAGGTCACTGAAGAACCTTTAGAAGAAGAGACAGAGGATGTTGCAAACCTGTGGAATTCCTTTAATGACGAGGAAGAGGAAGAGGCGGTGGTGTTCTTTGTCCTGCAGGAGAGCACTGGGTACATGGCGCCAGCCCTGCGGGCCCTGGCCGTCATCCACACCATCATCTCTTTAGTCTGCGTGGTGGGCTACTACTGCCTAAAGGTAAGTGGCCAGGCACTCAGTCTAATCAGAACCCTTGGGGAAGAAGTGTGTTAGTTTCTGGTATACAACAAAGTAATGCATTCGTGTGTGTGTGTGTGATTCACTCATATGTTCAATCATATATATGAATATATTCACATTCATTCATTCATATATATACACATACACACGCACACATACATACACACATTGTTTCATATTCTTTTCCATTATGGTTTATCACAGGGTACTGAATATAGTTCTTGGCTTTCTCTGCTTCTCCTCCCACATCATCCGTGAACCAACAGCAGTCACTGATTCTGCACTGTGCAGTGCTCATGATCAGCCTTTGCCACCTTCCTATCCTGAGTCTTTTATTTCCTCTGTCTTGCTTCCTTGTTTTAATAAAAGGGTAAGCAGCAACTGTATTTAATATCCTGTGATAAAGCGTAATAGAAAAGAATACGAAAAATAATGTGTGTATGTGTATGTATGTATATGCATATGTATATATACGTATATATATCTGAATCACTTTGCTATATAACATAAATTAACATTGTAAATCAACTATACTTCAATAAAATAAATATAAAAAATAAAGGAGAGGAAAAGGGTAATTTGCCTTTTTGTCTTGGAAATAAAGGAGCAGTGTGACGGGGAAGAGATATCATGAGATTTGAGAAAGCTTTATTGGCAAAAACAGTTTGGAGACCAAGGTCTCAGGGATGTTGCCAAGTAACTAGTAGCTTCCCAGCTGATGAGAAGCCCTGGCTCTATCTGAATTAAGCTTCTGTGGCTTGTGGAGCTCTGACTATCCTGCCTTCTCATATCCTGAGATTCCAGTGGTATCCTCTGACCTTACTAACTAAAGTTTGTGTGTCTGGTGATGGTTGGACAAGTGGGTTATTTTCCCAGTATTTCCTGTGTACGTACCTCCTTTGCAGTAGGTCTTTATAAATGTGCTGCCATTTCTAGGCTAGAAGCAAAGTCATAATTATAAGGGAATGGGAAGCAATGGTAGAGAACAAGTAAGTGTGCCGGGCAGGAGCTCTTCTCAGAAGGTATGTCAGGAAGAAAACTTCAGTAGCAAAAGACTGTATACAGAGCCCAGTGGGTCCTCTCATTCTATTAAACCATATTTCATTAACCAAGTTTCAAGACATGAGAATATGACCCTAGCCATTGAAGGTAGTTGGAACTTTTACTGTATTATTCTAGCTGTTCAATGTAGTTGATTGAACCAGAACAGTTTATTGTCCTTTCTAAATCTTGGTCAACCTCCAGCCTAAAGAGTTTTAGGAGACCTAACTCATTCAGCCCTGTGATTCATCTATATATGGCCTTCTCACCAGCACAAGCCAGAAAGTCCAGTTTGTAGTACTGTCAGCTGTTTGAAGGCTGGCCCAAATCAGATCAGCTCTGGAGAGGGAGGTATATGAGCCACAGGAGTGAGAGGTGATTTATTTCGCCTTGGACCCACAACTAGGCACCCTAAGAATCCCACTGCAAAGAGATTGCTGCCCTGACATTGGAAGGCCCATTTGTGAGATATGCATGGGAGAGGATGCTCTCATTAGAAAACCTGCTCTGAGTACAGTGTCTTCCTGCTCCCAGGTCCCTTTGGTTGTATTCAAAAGAGAAAAAGAAATCGCCAGGAAGCTGGAGTTTGATGGCCTGTATATCACTGAACAACCTTCTGAAGATGACATCAAGGGGCAGTGGGATCGCTTGGTCATCAACACGCCGTAAGTTTTGCCCCCACCCCGAAAAGGAAAAAGGAGTTTCTACTGTAAATAAAATAATACCTTTTCAGCAGCCCTGGAGATTGATTAATATAAGCCTTCCTTTGATTTCTGGGACTTGCTTTCTCCCCTGCCTTTTCACAAAGTAGCGTCTTGTTCCTCAAACAGTTGTATGTATGCTATGCATTTAATGGCAGACAGAGGATATTACCAGAAGGTGCTTAGCATATTTAATTAACACCAGACGGTCCAGCACAATACTACTTAATCTAGTTCTCCGTGTTTGAGTTATAGTGTTTCCTTGGCCCAGGAGTTTGGAGATCAAGCTGATCAGCTTCTTCAGAGTCCCTAAATGGCACAGCAGTCCGGTGACAGCTGTCTCAGAAGTCTTCTCCTAAAACAGATAGCCTGGTGGATACCAGAACTCCTCCCAATAGAATGTAATAAGCAGCTCCGTGGGCAGCTAAAATAGGATCGTCTGGGTGATGATGTTAAGACCTGTGGCGTTAAGCCTGCCTTCTGGGTAGGCATGTGTATAATTGCTAATGTGGTAGGAAAAGGCATTGATTCTGGAGGCAGAGTGGTAGAGTACTGAGTCAGCTCTGTCACTTAGGTTCTGTGACCTAGGGCAAGGGAATCAAGTTCCATAAACCTCAGTTTCCTCTTTGTTAATAGACCTCCTACAGTCCTGGGATGTCACATGGCTGTACGTTTCCCTTCACTGTTAAACAAAAAAAATGGCCATCACCAATAAGTCAGACAGAGAAAGATAAATACTGTATGATATCACTTATATGTGGAAATCTAAAAAATACAGCAAACTAATGAATATAACAAAAAAGCAGCAGACTCACTGATAGAAGGACCAAGTAGTGATTTCCAATGGGGAGAGGAGATGGGGGAGGGGTAATTTAGGGGTAAGAGGGTAAGAAGTAAAAATGTTTAGGTGTGAAAAAAGCTATAAGAATATACTGTACAAAACAGGAAATATAGTCAAATGATTAAGATCGTAAAGTTATACATATTTTAACCACAGTAAAAATTTAGAGAAGACCATCACCACTAGCAAAGGTGATGCTCTAATGCCAGTATGTTCACAACAGGGAAAATGAGACCTATAAGATAATGTGCTGAAAGAAAAGTAAAGCAGCAGGGCTGAATATATAAACAAAGGTAACTTTTGAAACACGGGTGCACCAATAAAATATGTACATCTAGAAGCAGCAGCCCCGACTCTTGGGGGAAGAAAATGCTGCTTATCCAAAGTTAGCTAAGCAAATTGAGAGACGCAGCTTTGCAAAAGCACCGCTGAGCTTTGTAAAATAGTCCTTAGTAAGGGAAGGCTTGACTATTAGGGGAAAAAGGTGAGAGCCTGCAAATCAAAAGCATGTTTCTGCCTGCAGGTCACTGCCAATCTCCCCACTTAAAACTAAGGGAAACTACTAATTTCTGAGCCCTCATTATTATAGTACAAAAATTTTGAATATTAATTACAGAAAGCTTACCAAAGACAGATCATTTATCAGTTAACACTTGTGTTTCTGGCACAGGATGATATGGCCTTAGAGTCCCAGTAAAAAGACAGTGCAGTTTCTAGAAATTTATCCTCAGGAGATAATGAGACAAGCACACTAAACTGTTTCGACAAGGATGGTTGCTAAAATTTATTTGAAATGGCTGAAATACCCGTGCATAGGGAAATACATGTATAAGGAGAACAGCTGTTTGAAAACATTTCAATCAGTGAACCTTTTTCTTCACAATAATGGTGTCATTGTACATGTAGCACTTTGTAACCTGCTTTTTTAAAGTTAACTGTTATGTCATAGAAAGCTTTCATATTTTTATGTTGTTAAATACATGTAGAAGAAGATATAGAATGCATGTCCATTTTAAAGTATAGTAATAAAATGAACTACAAATCTTTAAAATTGGAACATCAGTGAAAACTTTGAAGTCTTAGATATTATCCTCCCTGTCCTCCCCAGACCCCAGCTAGCCACTCTCCTGATTTTAGTGATACTCATTGTTTTGCTTTAGTGTATAGTGTTACCACTTAGGTATGTGTCCCTAAACATGTGGTTTCAGGTTAACTAGTTTTGAACTTAATATAAATGGAATCAAACTATACGCATTGTACTGTCACTTGAATCATTTGTTCAGCACCCCATTCAAGAACTCAACTAGGTTGATGTGTGTGGCTGTAACTGGTCATTTTCAAAACTGTGGCACTTTCCATTCGGTGAGTATATTATTGTATATTTAGTTGTTTTCCTGACAGTGGGTACTTCAGCTGTTTTCAACTAGTGGCTGTTACAAACAGTGCTCCAAAGAATATTTTTATACCTGGTGCACAAGTAAAAGAGTTTCTCTAGAATAGAGACCAGGAGACGAATTTGCTGAATAGTAGGATCTGCAAATATTTATCCTGATTTACATTAAAACAGCACCCTGTGAGAGTTCCTGCTTCTCTGTCTCCTTGTCAGCACTTGTTGTCCTCAGATAACTTTGCCAATCTGGAAGGTGTGTAATAGCGTCTTCTTGTGCATCTTGCTAATTTCTAAGAGATTGAGCCTCTTGTTACTTTTCTTGACCATTCGTATATAGAAGTATCACGTATTTATGCATTTCCCTTCTGAAGGTTCTTTGCCTACCCCTCACTTAAAGGAATATTACCAAGTGGAATTGTGCTTTCTACCTTGCAGGAGTTTACATGCCTAGTCAGGGGACAAGAATACTGAGATCAAAGTAAGATCACATCTGTGAAAGAGGCTTGACCAAAGCCTTCTGTCAATGGCCCTTCAACATCACTTGTGGAATCCTCCACTTATGTCAAAATGTGGCCCAGGCTGAGTTGTATGTTACAAACAATTTGTATAAGATTTAAGAGAAAGGAGGTATCAGTGTGGATAGAGGAAGGGTGGCTTATTTTTGTTTTGTTTATTTTAGGTTCTAAATATAGGACATGAGAAATACCAAGTAGCAGAAAAATGGACAAAGAAGAAAATCAAAATAACTATTTCCATCTTCCATAGATAAAATCTATTAGCAGTTTACTTTGTAAGCCCAGCATTTGTTTTTGCTTTAAAGAATCATTTGGACATTTAAGAGCGAGACTGTTTCAAATATCCAAAAAAAATTTTTTTTAAGATTGCCACCCTGTTGTGGGAGAGGTGGCATTTGGCCAGGGTTATTCTTCTGAAAGGTCTGTGGACAGAGGGTGGCCCCCCTTCCTCATCACCAACTTGGGTGGCCTCTATAGAATAGGGGTCTGTTGTGTTCCAGAGCTAACAAGAATGACTTAAATGAAGGAAGACATTAGTAAGAATGGTTGCATCAAGGGCAGAGGTTCCTTGGCTGCAAACTAGACTCAGATGGAACCTCTCTGGTAGGATTTAATCTTTCTGGATAGGAGCAAAATATTTTAAATGGTTTCTGCCAACACACCTGAAAGTAACATTCTTTCTTGACTCTAACAATTAGAAGCTATTTGCAGTGGAGCTGGTACAAGCTGCCTAGCAGAAGAATGAAGTCCCCTCGTGGGCTTAAGGTTTGGATGGTGTTAGGGACCATCTCCGAAGGAGAGAGGAATCTGATGCCTGGAGAAGGGGGAAGCTGTACCCCACAGGAATTATGCTGGAATGGAGAAGAGAGGAGAAGAACACACCACTGGGAAAACCCCCATGAAATTAGCTAGTGGGGATTTCCAGACTGGAAACTTCACAGTTAGGGACTTTGTCCACACTTCCCACCACTGTGACTGTAGCACCTACCCCAGTTACTGCTGTAAAGTAGGCATTTGAAGTGAAAGTGAAAGTCACTCAGTTGTGTCTGACCCTTTGCGACCCCATGGTCTCTATAGTTCATGGAATTCTCCGGGCTGGAATACTGGAGTGGGTAGCCCTTCCCTTCTCCAGGAGGGTCTTCCCAACCCAGGAATCGAATGCAGTTGTCCCACATTGCAGGTGGGTTCTTTACCAGCTGAGCCACAAGGGAAGCCCAGAGTGGGCACTTGATGAAGCTTTATTGTGTGTGTTTCCTGGGTCTTAACCATAATTTTGAAGTAGAAAATGCAAAGTAGCTTTTCAGGTGTTTCAGATGAGAACTCACCACAAAGTGAGATCAGAAATCTGGCAGACCTGTGGTGACTCTGAACTTCAATCAAGTCTTGAATTCTTCAATGAACAGGACAAAAACCAAAAAGATCAGAGGTCCAGAGACTCGAAAACTGCCAAGTTTCTTGATGTGCTTGCCTTGATGTTAAGAAAATCTCCTTTTTCATTTTCTTTTTCAGATCTTTTCCTAATAACTACTGGGACAAGTTTGTAAAGAGAAAGGTATGTCTTGTCAGGGTGGCAGGGGAATTCCATGACCTCCAAAGAAATGTAAATTTCTTCAAGTTCTCCATTAACAAACGTGGATAAATTTAATGCTGCTTTTATGATGGTATCACAAGGAGAGTAAGTCAACAGAAAGGGTTTTGTATGAACTTATGTCATTTGGGGGCTTAGTTCCTATACTCATGCTTTAAATAGCTTAACACAATCACTTTTCTATGTCCTAGGTTTTTTCCTCCCTTCCAAAATGATAGCCAGAAAAGCAGCTCTCACTTGTCTTTATTGCTTCTGTTTTCTGTGGGGGTTACCCATTTCCTTTTGCATTTTGATTCATATCAGCCCCTTGGAAGAGCCCAGAGTGTGACACAGCTCTGGAGACATCGGGGCTGGAGAAAACACTGATGGTGGTCCATGACCTGAGCTCACCCTGTTCTCTTCTCTGCTTTAGGTGATCAACAAATATGGAGATCTCTACGGAGCAGAACGCATTGCTGAACTCCTGGGTTTGGACAAAAATGCCCTTGACTTTAGCCCAGTGGAAGAGACCAAAGCAGAGGCGGCCTCCCTGGTGTCATGGTACAGAGCTTAGGAATTAAACCTCAGCGTCTGGCTGCCTAGACCCTTTGTCTTTCCAGTTGTCCTCCCTGTGCTGGAGGCAAAACTCATAATCATATCTTTGTTGTCTCAGGCTCTGGTTTAGCCTAAGTATTTCTTCTAGGTTCTAATATATTGGGGCAGCAGGGGGATACTGCTTTAAAAAAATGTAAAGACAGCCTTCATGCCTGATAGAGCTGAAGGAGAAAGACATTAAAATTTCAGGATGTGTGATTCAGCCACTCTCATTCTCATGGTGAACACATACAACTTCGTAAAGCTCAGAGCTATTTATAGATTTACTAAACCCCGAGAGAGAAAAGAAAAAACTTTTTTTTCCCCTTATTAAACACTTAAATCTTGACATTTATAAGCTTTGAAATGACTTGTTCCCCTTTAGGCTAAGTTCCATCGACATGAAGTACCATGTCTGGAAGCTGGGAGTTGTTTTTACTGACAATGTAAGTATGGCATCTGGGAAAGTGAAATCCTGTGCCCCCAAGTCTAGGGATGTCATTAGATGCCACAAAGAAACAAACAACCCAGGAAGATGCAGGGAGTTTCGTGGAAGACAGACAGCCTTACGGTGTGGGGGGACACTTCTCTCTCATGCAATAGTATAAGGCAGAGGGGGGCTTCACTTGGCAATTCTTGGGTCAGTTCACAGCCCAAGATGAGAAAATGTGGGTTTCGTGAATGCCTGAAAAGCTGCTCAATTTCTTCCGCTCCCCAGTCCTTTCTCTACCTCGCCTGGTACACGACCATGTCAGTCCTGGGCCACTACAACAACTTTTTCTTTGCTGCTCATCTTCTGGATATCGCGATGGGCTTCAAGACTCTGAGGACTATTCTGTCATCTGTCACTCACAATGGCAAACAGGTATGGGGTTTATACTGGTGCAGGATGGGAGGGACCAAGATACGGATAGGAAAAATCATAACCAATAACAGGTAGTACACTAGTGTATGACAGGAAGATATGTGTTGTAGTGTATAATGTGCTTTTCATGGTCAAACGCTTGAATGAATAGTGATTGGTTTTGCAAAATTGCAGCCAATTAAAAGGCAGAAGACCTTGATTCAGAAACCTTTAACATTTAGATCAATGTATGTACTTAGAAAAGTCACTAGGTACTTCTGATGGAAGTATGGAAGTGAAGTCGCTCAGTCGTGTCCGACTCTTTGTGACCACATAGACTGTAGCCTACACGCTTCCAATTAAGAACCAATGACAGATATCTATGAAAGTGAAAGTGTTAGTTGCTCAGTTGTGTCTGACACTACAGCTCCATGGACTGTAGCCCAACAGGCTCCTCTGTCCATGGAATTCTCCAGGCAGGAATACTAAGTAAGTTGCCATTCCTTTGATCTTCCTGACCCAGGAATCAAACCCAGGTCTCTGGCATTGCAGGCAGATTCTT
Organism: Cephalophus harveyi; assembly: GCA_006410635.1. NCBI lineage: Eukaryota > Metazoa > Chordata > Mammalia > Artiodactyla > Bovidae > Cephalophus > Cephalophus harveyi. The sequence continues at coordinate 70,446 of SJYT01081293.1, forward strand.
TACTGTCTGAGCACCAGGGAAGCCCCATAGATATTTATCTGCACAGAGGAGCCTGGTGGGCTACAGTCCCCAGGGTCGCACAGAGTCGGACACGACTGAGCGACTTCACTTTCACTTTCATATATACAGCTATATGCAGACATACATAGCTATATATACATGTATGTGTGTATGTCTATATGTATCTGTATAGTCATTGCTCTATATATCCAGTCTCATCAGTATCCAGTCTGTCTACTACAGAACTGTCAGGGTCAATCCCTTCATTAAAATTCCCAAATGGCTCCTCCTGTCAATAAACTCCGTAGCATTTTACTCCTCATTAAGTGCAAATCCACGAATGAGACATGTTCCCTCACATCTCTAAATCTTTCTAGGAGAAAGGAGAAAAGAAGGTAAAGTTAATTACAGCCATGCCATTATGGGAAATAGTATAGCAAGTCCTCAAAAAAAAAGTATAGAACTGCCATATTATCCAGCAGTTCCACTTCTGGGTATATATTTCTCTCTCAAGGAAATGAAATCAGTATCTTGAAGAGATATCTATATTCCACATGTTCATAGCAGCATTATTCCCAATAGCCAAGATATAAAAACAACCTATATCCATCCTGGATAAACAAAATTTGTAATGGACATAGAGCAGAATATCAGTCAGCCGTAAAAAAAGAAACTGTCATTTGCAGCAACATAGATGAAACTATAGGGCACTATGCTTAATGAAACAAGCCAGACACAGAAAGACAAACACTGTATGGTGTCATTTGATGTGAAATAATAAACAAGGCAAACTTCTAGAACCAGAGAGTAGAACAGTCGTTACCAGGGGGTGTTGGGGGAAATGGCAGTATTGGTCAAAAAGTACAAACTTTTAGTTATTAAATAAATTAGCATTGGGGATCTAAAGTATGGTGATTACAGTTAAAGCTACTGAATTGTATACTTGAAATTTGCTTAGAAAGTAGCTCTTCAGTGTTTTCAGCACACACATACAGGAAATGTGTGAGATGATGGACGTGTTCATTAACTTGAGCGTGGTGATCATTTTATAGTGTATGCATATATTAAGTCATCACATTGCACACCTTAAAATTTAACTTTTTTTTCTGGTTGGAATTTTCATTTTTTAAGTGTTCTAAAATGAAAGGGTGCTAGATCATCAGATATGATGATGGTTTATTTCTTCTAGGATTCTGGTAGCAGCAACAGTTTCTTGGTTGTTTCTTGGTTGACATTAAAAAGAATGGAGGGAAGGTAGAGATAGACATTTGCTGCCACAAAAGCTAAAAGTCTGGGGAGGTGATAATAGAACCGGTGATACAGATGTTTGCTTAGAGTGGTAAATTCTTCCTTATAGGATCTGGAGAGAAATAGCATTGTGTATTTTTTCTTCATATGTGTCTTGGGAAGTTTTATCCTATAAAAGTGGCCTCTCCCAAAATGTGATTTATGGAATGCCATTTCTCCAATGTTTTTTTTTTAATCAACAGAATTATTTTCTTCCCCTTTACTCAGATATTGAAAGCTCACATTTTGTTGATTTGGCTTAATGGCATTATACAGCAAAAGCACACCTTAAATGAAAAGTATAAACAATCATTTTTTTATATGGGCTTGCTGACTAAACTCTGACAAGATGGTTTTTTAAAAATGTGCCTAGCTTGTGCCAAGTGTTGCAACAGCCTCACAACCAAAGTAGATGTTATACTCACTTGAGAAAGAGAATTGAGACTCAAGGGAGGCTAAGTATTTCACGCAAGAGCACTTTAGCACTTCTAAACCAGCTTCTTTCTGTGAAGTCTGCTATTTAAGATGTAAGTTACTAAATTCATTGTTCAAGAAGTCACTGAATATGTCAGTTCTGGTACTTATCTTGCCTGCTTCCTTTTGTGTAGCAACTTGAGGGCAAAGATTTTATCTTGTTGATCTTCATCAAATGAAGCCCAACACCTATTCCCTGGCGTAGGCCAGATGAGCAGGTCTTCTGTAGACCTCATTTATGGTGCTTCCTAAAAGCCAGGAAACAAACGGGCCCTATGACTCCAGCCAAGGTCCAAGGAGGTTTCTTCATTACAAAAGATGTCACTCTGAAGTTACTGTAAGAATTTTTATGGTTGAGCAAAGCTGTGACAGTTAGCCAGTTCATGGTTCGTTATGAAATATTGTGATGTGGGGATAGATACCCACCAGCCCAAGGAGTTTCCATTTTTTACAAATGTTATTGAAGTATAGTTGATTTACAAATGTGTTAATTTCATGCAGTTTCTTTAGAAGCAGCATTAGAACTTACAGTTACCAATGCAGGTAGGGAAGGATAAATTAAAGTTTGGAATTAACATATGCACACGACTACATATAAAAAAAAATTTGGAGAAGGAAATGGCAAGCCACTCCAGGATTCTTTGTCCTTGGAGAATCCCGTGGACACAGGAGCCTGGTGGGCTACAGTCCATGGGGTCGCAAAGAGTCGGACACGACTGAGCGACTAACACACACACACACACATATAAAATATAAACAGGGACTCACTTCATCGCACAGGAAACTATACTATTTTGTAATAACCTATAGGGAGAAAAAGAACATGTGTGTGGGTATGTATATAACTGAATCATTGTGCTGTACACCTGAAACTAGCCAACACTGTAAATCAACTACAAATAAAAAAAGCAGCTACATCCTGAAGCTTCAGGTCATTGCTCTTTCTGTAAAAAACCAAAGTAACCACCCTTAGAGCGCCATCACTTTCCTCATCCTTGAATCCCTCTGTAGTTTACACGTGCCCCTGTGCAGCACCCCAGGCATTAGTCTGCCCAGGCTGTTGTAACAAGATACAGTAAGCCCCCTACATACCAACATTCAAGTTGTCAGTGTGCCCTGTATGCCAGCTATTGTACTGTACCACTGTACTTTTCAAGGTACTGTAAAATTTAAAATGTCTTATTTTTGTGTTTGTTATGTATTATTTATGTGAAAAGTATTATAAATCTGTTACAATACAGTACTATAGAGCCAGTTGTGTTAGTTGGGTATCTAGGCTAACTTCGTTGGACTTATAAATACCCTCTTGGAATAGAACTCATTTGTACTCAAGACTGGAGGCTTAGACAACAGACATTGATTTCCTCAAGGTTCTGGAGGCTGGAAGTCCGAGATAAGGATGTGGGGAGCTTGGCTTCCCTGAGGCCGCTCTCCATGGCCTGCAGCTTTTTCACCTTATTATGCTTCGGTGCATACCTGGTATCTCTCTTGAGTCCTAACCTTCTCTTCTTGTTAAAAAAAATCAAGTCAGATTAGAGCAGTGCCCACCCCAACAGCCTCATTTTAATTTAATCACCCCTTTAAAGGCCCTGTCTCCAAATGCAGTCACATTCAGAGGTGCTGAGGATCAGGGCTTCAACATGTGAATCTCAGGGACCCAATTTAGTCCGTAAGAGCCCATCATTACTCTTTTCTCCCGACAAGCCTGTTTTCTTCTCTGGTCTCCTCTCTCTCTTGGCATCTGGAGTGTCACCGCCTTCGTTCCCGTCCCCTCATCATTCCACTTTCCTGTTTTCTTGGAGTCTCCCGCCAGCCTTTGAAGGGGAAGACCCACCGCCTCTTCCCTCTCTCTCTCTGCTCCCAGCTGGTCCTGACCGTCGGTCTCCTGGCCGTGGTGGTTTATCTCTATACCGTGGTGGCCTTCAACTTCTTCCGCAAGTTCTACAACAAAAGTGAAGACGACGACGAGCCCGACATGAAGTGTGATGACATGATGACGGTGAGTTCCTGTGGGCCGCCCAGCCTGGCAGTGGGAGAAGGGCTGTGGGCAGAGTGGCAGCGTGGAGGCAGAGGTGAGCACGCAATGCTGATGTCTGGTCCAAAAGCAAGGCGGGCCCTGGAAAGACAGAGTGGTGGAGTATGCCATTGTCTGGGTCCAGCTGGAAGGAGAAGCACCCAGGTAGGCGGGTCATCATCTGTCCACAGTTTGTGTGTGGTGAAGATGTGAGTTAACCCAAGTCTGTATCTCACGGAAGCAAGTTTGGATTCTTTGCCTTTGAGAGCTGGGAGCAAAGAATCCCAAGAACCTGGCGCTCAGTTTATTTCAGCAAGCCAGTGGGCCTTCTTTCAGAACACATGTCATCTGAAAAATGTCATAGCAGTGGGATCAGGTCGGGGCAGCAGGGTCCTTTCAGGGCAGCCTCTGCGGGGCTAGAAGGGCCCAGCTGCAGCAGCATCTCTAGACATTTATAGGGACTAGATTTCAGGAAAAGCATGTGTGTATTAGAGACCAGTGACAGTACACTGCTCCCCTGCCCCCACTGTGATCATTTCTCCAGAAAATGGAGGCACTTTGGCTAAAAACCCTCCATATACTTTCTCAGGGCAAGCAACACGATTGTTGCTGAAGCCCCAGTGTGGCCAGCCCAGGCTCTGTGCTGCCCCTGGTCTTTGATTTACCAGCCCTAAGATTGCCTCCCACACTTGCATCCCGAACCCATCACAGCCCGTCAGGAGGAGGGATGGGGGCAGCCTGGTCTGTGAGCCCTACCTGGTGCACGCGTGCAGCTTGGGAGGAGATGCTGTGGGGGAGCCCCCGCTCCTAGGTGTGCGGAGAACGCAGGAGGAGGGCAGACTTTCCCTGGAGGCTGGCACTTGAATGAGATAAAATTCATATCTGCCCTATGCCATCCTCCTCAGAGCCTAAAGTCCTTTTATCTTATACATGCCTAGAGTGAATTCTCATGTGTGTGTCTAGTAGTTCAAAACTGTTTTTTAGAAAAGGAGCAAAAAATATCTTTTAAAGGCTACATGGAACAGCAATCTTTCCATCGTTATAGACACCAGAGGGTGCAAGCCCAGAGTTAGCGGTATAAATATGTTATTGTGAAGCGTACTCTTCTCCTGCCTCAGGGTTGTCATATTTTTAATTACATGAATGATGAGACCATCTCCATAACAACAAACGAAACTTTGCAGCTTTTACTCAAATTGCCATGATTTTTCTTCTCTAGTGTTACCTGTTCCACATGTACGTGGGAGTGAGAGCTGGAGGTGGCATCGGGGATGAAATTGAAGACCCTGCTGGGGACCCGTATGAAATGTATCGCATCGTTTTTGACATTACCTTCTTCTTCTTCGTCATTGTCATCCTGCTAGCCATCATCCAAGGTATGCTTACCAGTTATGTTGTATGCACGGGGCTCAGTCTGGTTCTCTTTACCTTTCTGCATCTATCACTTAATTGTTTTATGTAAAGAGGTTCGTGCATTCACTTACTTGTTAATTCAAACAAGACATTTCTAGACATCTACTATATAGAAGGCCAAAGATATACCCAGGTAGTGATACAAGAAACTTGAACATCCTTGCAGAGGACCACCTTCCTTCACTGCCAAATCTGAACTGATCATTTCCATCTTATTCTGCTTCCTAGATATCTCCCATGGTTAGTATGGGCCCTCATGATTTCTGCCCTGATCATTTACCTCCCAGGCAATGGGGTGGGGAAGGAGCAGAAAGAGGAGCTGTGAGAGAGCGACATGTTTTTCCTTCTTCGCAGGGAGAGGTACGGGCATGTTAGTTAGTAGCTTGTCAGGAATTAGAGAACGATGGTGATAGATTTAGTTTAAGTCATGCCAAGTCGAGAGACCTATGAGCCATACAGGTGTTGAGGACCAACAAGCAGTTAACTCTAATAGGTCTTTTAGGAGACAAATCAGGAATGGTATAAGGTAAAAATATTACATAAGGACATCTAAAATAAGTAGTAATGAATGCAAAAGTAAAAGAAATGGGATCCATTAGTGGTGGTGGTTGAAGATGTGAGTGTAGAGATTTCCCAAAACCAAAAGCAAAAAAGCAGAGGAGGAGCCCCAGTTGATACACATCAGTGCCGAAGGGGCTAGACGAGGAAGAGCCGATAAGGAAGGCAGAAAAGTAACAGCCCAGCAAACAGCGGGGCAAGGAAGGAAGGAGGAGAAGACAGAGTCAAGGAGGAGTGAGTGTTAGCATCAAATATTGCAGACAGGTGGAGTAAGAGGAACCAGGAAAAGTGATTAACCAGGATACAGCATCTGAAAACACAAGTGGGTTTCATTTTTGCTTTTTTCTGATTTTGGTTTAATTGTATCATTCAGCTTCATAATTCCCCTTTTTCTCTTTTAAACAAAGTGGCCTCTGCTCTGAACTACTAGACAGGTTATGCAAAGCATTCTGTTTTCATATTTAAAATTCCAGGTCTTATTATTGATGCTTTTGGGGAGCTGAGAGACCAGCAGGAACAAGTACGAGAGGATATGGAGGTACCTACTGTTCTAATCCCAACTCCATTTTTGTATCTCACAGCAAATGGATTTTTTTTAAACAACAGGTTCTGCTATTCCTCAGCCCTAGGCAAAACTACTACCCGAGTTTGTTTTCCATGCCTGTCCTCTTATCTGTGCCCATCCACCAGTTCTGGGCATTTCTTCTGCTCCACCCTCTGTGTCCTACCCTCCTCCCACCTGCCGCCTCTGTCATGCCCCAGGCTTGGGTGAGAGCAGGTGCCCTCCGCTAGCCAGAAGCTAGGTACGTGACACTGTGGAGTAGATGCCTAACAGCCTGAAGCACGAAAGGGAAATATTTTTCAGTATCTCTCAGTTCAGTTCGGAGAAGGCAATAGCAAGCCACTCCAGTACTCTTGCCTAGAAAATCCCATGGATGGAGGAGCCTGGTAGGCTGCAGTCCATGGGGTCGCTAGAAGTCGGATGCGACTGAGCGACTTCACTTTCACTTTTCGCTTTCACACAATGGAGAAGGAAATGGCAACCCACTCCAGTGTTCTTGCCTGGAGAAGCCCAGGGACAGGGGAGCCTGTTGGGCTCCTGTCTATGGGGTCGCACAGAGTCGGACACGACTGAAGCGACTTAGCAGCAGCAGCTCAGTTAGAGATCATCACCCTTTTTTCAACTGCCTGTAATGTCACACCTACTCACGCCTTTTCTGTTATTTTCTCAGACTAAATGTTTCATCTGTGGGATTGGCAATGACTACTTTGACACGACCCCTCATGGTTTTGAAACACACACGCTGCAAGAGCACAACTTAGCCAACTACCTGTGAGTATCCTTGGTCAGCGGAGGTGACAGGGTTGGGGGGAAGAGCAGTGAGTTAAATGCAGTTTATGTCTTACCGTTCGCGCTCTGCTGTCTTTTCCTCCTTGGTCTCTGGAAAGTAGGAGCAATTAGGAAAGAACTTGCAGGAGTCCCCATGAGCTGTATCTTTGCCATATACCCTGCCTCTCCTGTCTTCCTAGATGTGTGCAGACTGTTTCTCCACCTGGAATTAGATCCCATCCCTTCCCAAGGTCCTATTCTCTTGGAGATTTTTTCCTAGCACCTTATAATATTTTTTAATCCTAAACAAAGAAAAAAGGCTATGGCCCCACTTTTCCTTCTCTTCCAGAAAAAAATGGAAAAATGTGCCTGTTCACAGTCTCCAATTTCTCTCTCTCTCTCTCTCTCCTTAGAACTCACTCACTCTCCCCTGCAGTTGGCCTTCCTCCCCACCAATTCCTATTTGCTCTTGTCAAGGTGGCCCCTGACCTGCACGATGCTGGATTCCAGGGTTAATTTCCAGGCTGGGTTTAAGATGTATGTGTCTCACATTGCTGTATCCCAGCTCCTGAGGCCTGGAACCCAGTAGGTGAATAATAAATATCGCATTCAGGCAGAAGGTAGTCAGAGTCTATGGGGGCCACAAATTCCCTACAGAATTTGTAGGGAATATACATCACCTGAAAATTCAGATTCTGTAAGTGATCATCATTTTCAAGAAAAGAAACTGCTGGGCTCAGCCAACTGGCCTGGCCCTTCCCCTCTGTGTCTACCCTTTATTGTTTGGAAAGCCCTAATCTTTCTTTAGGATAGAATGGGCCTCGCCAATGAGGGAGGTTATTGTCAAAGAGAAGTAACAATGTCTTTTTGCTAAAATGAGTTTAAGGCAGAAACACAGGTTTAAAAAAAAAATCACTTGGGCGTACCTTTCCTCGAACCATGAGTGTTCATTGTTGTTTGCATCTTCATAGCGGTGATCAGGATGGATGTATTTCTAGAAAAGGTGAGCCTGTGGCTCATCTCAGGCCCGTGGATAGAGAACAGTTGGGACTCTTGAAGGTATTTCCCATGGCACTCTGTACATAATAGTGTGTTTTCTCTATGCCCCTCCACTAGCAAGCTTGAGGGGAGAGAACCAGTCTTATTCATGTTTAAACTTCCCCCCACCCCTGAAAATTGTGCTTTTGAGTTAAATGTGCTAGGAAAGCAATAATGTCCTATGTGACAAGATACTGGTCACGTTTCCTTTCTTAGTCTGATAAAAGGAAGGAAAGTAGTCATTGCTTCACTGTGGGCTACAATCTGAGTCTATAAACCTAAGAATATCCTGGGAGAACTCAAAATCTGGGGCTCAAGCTCTGCTCACCCTCCCGAGGATGCTATGTATGCTTTCTCTTCCTTTCACCAGCCTCACGGTCGTTATCCTGAAGGGCACAGGTCAATTCCCTTGGATGCTGTCTCTGAGATCGCATAATGTGAGCTGAGAGGCAGCCCCAGCCTCCCATGATTCTGTGTTCCAGACATACTCAAACCTTAGACACAAGCCTCCTGGTTAAAGCAAGTGAAACCACACTGGCCTACCTCCGTTGTCTGTAAAAAACAACAACAATAAAACTACACTTCTGGAAGAATCAGGACAACTGAATGAGAGTCAATACTTTTCTGTGACATATCTATCTTTGAGATACACATGATTTCAATGCTGCATTCCTATATGAGAATAAACCGGCCAACTAAAACTTATATGGTTAGAGTTTTGGCTACCATTTTATTGTTTATATTAGGATTTTTTAAAGAACAATAAAATGGGAGCTACAAATGCTTCCTCAGAAGTGATCTTAGCTCAAGGTTTGGTGATAGTAAAAAGGACCTCTTTTCACAGAAAGGCTCATTTTGAGATTTATGTATATTATTATTAGAAAATAATGGTGTATGTTGTCACGCCACGTTTCCCCAATTCTGAAAGGTACAGTGGTCAACACGATGCTCAACGACATACTTGATCCTCTCTCCAGTTCACTTGAGAAAATGAACTTTAGTCTTCTAACCAAAGTGTCTAATACTGTCTTTCCCTCGGTGGTTAAAGCTTTTTTCCTCGTTCCAGGTTCTTCCTCATGTATTTGATTAACAAAGATGAGACAGAGCACACAGGACAGGTGAGAAATATCTAACAGAATCACACCCCTGTGTTAGGGCTGCCCCTTCCTAAGTCAAAACTCAGTAGAGAAATGACCCCACCCGTCTCTTCTGTGCATTTTCCCGCTGCTTCCTGCACCGCTATACCACCTCTTTGTGAATTACAAAGTCAGATTTTAAGGCAACTCCCATCTGTTTCAAAAGGCCCCCTGGTTATCCTTCCCAGCAGACACTGGCGTTTGCTAAGCCCTTAGGGTTGCTGGAGGTGGGGAGAACGTTAACAGAGAAAGACAATGTGGAGCGGAGTGGGCGGTGCAGCAAAGAGCAGGCGCCTCGGAGTACACGGTGGGAGAGACAGCAGGAGAAGACGGCGACCTCCCTCCGCTGCGGGTGACTCAGGGCCGCGAAGGGGTGGGTGTGACAGAGTGTGCGTCAGAGGGATTCTGTAACTAAGTATGAGCAAGAAACAAAGGCAGAGAACAGGGCAGGAAAAGGTAGGTTACCGAAATTACTGGCTTTGTAGGAAAGCGTCATGGCTCAGACACTTAAAGGCAACTGGCATCCGTATCTAGCCTCGGCTCTCCTGGCCCCGGCCTCAGTGGGCACTCAGCGCTCTCTCATCATACATTCTGCCTCCTCCCAATTACAAATGACGTGGAATCAACTCACTGCTAAATCTTTTAAGTATTTTTAGTGGCAATCATTGAGTTGGTTTCACTGGGGTTTTTTTGTTTGGGATGGTGGCGGGGAGGTGGTGGTCAGGAGAAGGGAGAAATGACTTCTTGCTCCCAAAATAGCCTGGGGGGGGAGCAGTGGCTGGGAATAGAGCAAGAAAGAATGTGCCAGTTGGGCCTCATACTTATTCACATCAGTATTCCCAAAGGGAGACACAGAGATGGAAAATTGGGTTTCAGCTTACTGTGGTTGGTTCTATTTCAGGAATCTTATGTCTGGAAGATGTACCAAGAAAGGTGTTGGGATTTCTTCCCAGCTGGTGACTGCTTCCGCAAACAATACGAAGATCAGCTTGGATAAATGGGAATGAAAGAAGCCTCCACCGTACTCTGGATGGTCAATAAAATCCTTCTCTTACAATTCTGCAACACATTGGAAAAGTGACATTTCCTAAAGACCTCCTGCACAAGGAAGAGTTCATTACACATTTGTGATATTTTGGAATCGACTTGGCTTTTTGTACCTTAATGGACTTATATTGTGGGAGATGACCTGTCAAAATGTTAAAAGGATGGCACAACATCAAGGAAGCTCTAGTGGAGAATCTTCACGTTTTTCAGTTCTAACTAGTATGTTGGGATGACATCACGGAGGGAAGGGCTGGAGATGTAGGAAGTTTTAGATGCATAATACCTGGAAATTTAAACACCTGAATGCCATGTGACAGTAGCCCACTAGTGATTCATGGTCTGAGCTAAAAAAAAAAAAAAAATCATTTTAACGGCAGTCTAATTTTTCCCATGGTACTTGCTAGTGAATGTATCCGGAATCAGCTTGAAAAGCTTTAAGCAGTTAAAGAAATAGAAAAAAAAAAAAAAACCACCACTTTGTCGACACTGAAATATCGATTAAGTGCCTTAAAAACCTCTTTAGATAGAGCTATGCAAGTTTTTTATGTTTATGTTCAAGATGGACAGTTCCATTAATCAGTTGTGTTGGTCTTCTCTTACTTTATGAAACTGCACTTGAAAAGTTATAAGATTTTTTTCAGTAACAGCTTACCAATTGCTGTTATTAGAAGTACTGTACTGAAAATTCAAAACAATCTCAACCTTAAGCCAAACTGAGCAATGCTTTATGGTCCCTTGTAAGTAGTGGAGCTGCTCTATTTAGGTGAATCTCCTTAAGTAACATGCAGTGCCCACTGCAATAAAGTCATCATACACACCACTCCATGGCTTGGCCTCTTGTAATGAACCACCTTCTGGATGATTCCCAACCACCCTGTGACTGCAGGGAAAGGGACATGGGGGTAACAAATAGCACACAGCTCCCCACACAAGAAAGAAAGAAAGAAAATCTACAGACCAGTGCTTCTTTATTTTGGCCAAATGCATGCCTGGTGGCTTAGCTCTCTCCTCTCCATCAGCAGCACCCGCCATGCTGTAAACACAGAGAGGAAGAGACTGGAAACAAGGGCCGAGACATCTCTTCAGTTACTAAAGCCAGAGAACAAACGCAGCGAGCCTCTTAAATGGCTACTTCAGATGCTGTTGAACACGGAGGAAGGCATCTACTGTGCTAAGCGTGATGGCTGGGGCCGTGCTTGTAAACCAGCTGTTCTAGGACAGTCTTGGGCCCACACACCCTTACAAGGCAACCAAAATTGGCTTCAGGCAGTTTTCATTTTCTTTTCCCTCTCTCTCTTTCCCTTCTTTCCTTGTCATTTTAGGAAATCATGCTGTCCAACCAGTCTTCAAGCTCTTCCTCGGTAACATTTCTGGATATACTTGGTTGCCCCGAGGTCACGTTCTTTTCTTCCAACAGGGATGGGTTTGCAGGTTCTAAGAAAATAAATGCAATGTTAACTTCACGTTAGTCTTAGAATTGAGGGTTAATGCTTCCCTGGGGTTTGATCCAGAAATCAACCAAGTTGTTACGTTGCTCCCAGTAAAAGAAAACATTCTGTCATTGTGCCTACTCCCTAAGAAGATCCAATAATACCTAAACAGGTTTGTAAATGGGGTAGATTTGCTCTTCTATTTATTTGAATGGTGAATCTCACAGTTCATGAGGTTTTTTTTTTTCTTTTTTTAAAGACCAACAGCTCTGTCTCCTTTTTTACTAAGCCCCGATCCTGGAAAGCCATCAGAGGGTCCTAAGGGCAGTGTATGGGCGGGGCAGTCACTAGGCCTCTCCCTGTCAGATGGGCCACCATCTCACAGAATGGACATGTGAGGAACTCTCCTCCTTTTTAAACAAAAGTGGAACAGCAAGCAAGAAGCACACAGACTTGGTCCACAGGCCTGTTCAGTCGATTAAAAGGTCTGCTGCTGCACAGCTGAGGCCACAAGGCTCTAAATGCCTTTTATAGCATGAGTTCAATTTGTAGCCCCAGGTTTAAGATTGCAATCAGGCAGGTAGCAGCTTTGGAAGGCCAGTATTATCGAGTGAGAACGATGTCAGAAAGGTCAGCTCAGGGGGAAGCGGAAATGTGAGCACAGAAATAGATGTCAGTGAATGAGGCCAGATCGATGGCAGACACTGATAAAGATGTGTGGGGATGTGACGGAGGTGAAGCTATTCTCAGAAAAACACCAGAATCAAGAAGATGGGTGGGGAATAAAATGAAAACCGTACCTGCTTCTCCTTGGGCCACCTCCCCACTCTTCCTGGATCCCAGGTCCTGAGCTGTCTGGTCTGGTAAGATGTCACCTCCCTCTTTCACAGGCGCATCTAAATTAAGCAGCAGATCAAGCTCTTCTTCCAGATGATCTGCTGCCAACTGCAGCAGGGAAGTGGGGCTCTGAGAACCCTTGGAAGCACCCGATCCTGGGCCGTCTTTACCCGGGTACATGGGGAAGCCAGCGGTGGTGGATTTCATCTCAGAGAGGGACCCCTGTCCTCCAGGCCCCGAGGGCCCCTTTAGCTGCATCCCTAGTCCCTTGCCATCATTATTTCTCTTTGGTTTCACCTGAGGGAGCTCTAAAGGCAGGGCAGTCTGAAAGAGAAGCACAATATGAGTTAAAACGGTGAGTCCTGCCCTGTTTGCTTAAGCAGGAACTGAAGCAGAGGAAGCCATCAGACTTGGTGGAGTAGGAAATGCAGTTCAGACAGGAAGGCCACGCAGTGTCTCCAGCCAGGCTTGCCCCAGCACCCCTTCTAATTAATAGGGGTAAACGTGGGACACCTCCCCGCTATGTCCACCTCAGGCTTGTGCTAACCAGATTCGAGCTGAAATCGAAAGACCCATGCGTTCCCATCACTGGCCTGAGATCAGACAGAACCACGGGTCTATGTGAATACACACTTACGCCTGTGACGAGGCAGACATCTGTAAAAGGCACGGAGGAGTAATAAGTAAATCAGATCTGCTCATCGTACTAAAATGCACAAATACAGAGGTGAAGGGACACATTCACTAAGAAGAAAAATAATGTTACTAACGGTCATTCGTGAGTAAAAATTGCCAGACACTAAAGAAAACATTCTGATTACATTTGTAAAAACTCCCCAAACAGGCAAAACTAACTCTTGGATATTAGGAGTCAGGATAGTGGTTTTAGGGAAATACTGCCTTGGGTCAGGGCTGGGTGGGCTGGGGGTGGTTCTGGGTGGTGGCAATATCCTGTTTCTTGATCTAGATGGTGATTCCATGGTTATAAAGGTTTACATGTGCACTTTTCTACATGTTATAACTTAATAGAGTTAGACCCTCCCCCCAGGTGACCGTAATATAGAAGAAGACAGAAACACAGTTCTGGAGGGAAGACTGGGGTGACCAGCCTGGCAGCAGTCGGGTAGGTTCAAAAGGAGGTTCAGCTGCTCTTGGAGCCACTGTCCCCTTACTTGTACATTTAAGCATCCTGGGCAGATCCAGTTTGCTAATAACTCCTCAGGGCTTTTAAGACAGTATAGCCTCACACATGAACACTCACCCAGCGCTGTCAGTATGCAGGGTGAAGCTGGGATGTGGGCCCCGGTTGTAATCTTGTAATCACTCAGATGGTCTGGACTGGCTGTCCAGCACTGTTTTTGTTTGTTCACTCCCCAGGTGAGTAAGGTACAGTTTAGAATAACTGCTCTACATAACGGGGGAGGGATGGTATTTTAAAACTATTTAGCCAGGTTTTCAAAGTTCCTGTAACTACTTTATATCTTTCCTCTTAAGGCCTGCCAACCTTCACTTTGGATTTCTCATAACACTTCCCCCCGTTTCTCTCCTCAGTCCTGGGGTCCCCATCACCTTCACCCCAACGAGGTCCTGTTAACCATTCCTCATTGTGTGGGACCAAACCAAGTATGTCTGAACTCTAACCATCTCTGGACACCCAGAGGAAAAGTAACACTTGCCCTATCATTAAGACAACCCCAAACTTTCCTAAAGAAGACCCAGGGTGATTCCCCATCAGAAGCAAATGCCAGCCTTTCTACTTCTCAGCCCCGAACTTCCCCAGCCCTGAATTCTACTTGCCCTAAATTTGAGGCAAGTTAAGTGCCATTGAAACAGCAACTGGATGGGTAACCAGTTCATGGTGATGTTTAAGCTTGGCATCATATTCATCTGTAGAACAAAACTGATCATTTTAGTTGCTTGGATTCTATTTAGTACTGCCCAGGGTTTCACTTAAAAAAAAAATCCAGTCAAGTCTCAAAGAAATTTTGAAGTTCCTTCCGGTTTAACTGTTGGACCCTTCCCTCTCTTATCCCATTCAGTGGCTCCTCTTACCTACCTTACACTGGTTGTAACCCCCAAGTTTATATTTCTAGCCCTTAATTCTGAACTATAGATTTCTAGATTCAATTTACTATTATTTTCACTTTGAAATCTCAGAACAAACTCATACTCTGTCCAAACCTCACTGATACTAGCCACTACTGGGTCGCACAAGCTGGAACACCCAGAAGAATTCTCTGCCTGCTCCTGCTCCATCACCAGCATTTCACCAAGTCCTATTAACTTTATTTTGTAGTTCAGTTCTTGGTTAAGTCCAGTTCCCCACCATTGCTGGTCCAGGCTACAGTATTACTCACCTGAACCGTGCCAGAGCCGCTTATTTGCCTCTCCTCATCCACTCTACTCTCGCATGGGTGTGCATATGCAGACTTCCCCATACACACACCCACCCCAGTCCCACAGTCTTCTCTCCATTCTGCGGCCAGAATTCTCTGTTATTGTTATCATTATTACTAGCACTGCTATTACAGATCTGATTGGGTTACCCTTCTTTAAATCTCAACTCAAATGTTCCTATATTTTGGCTCTCAGTTTATCTGTAACTTCTTCAGAAAAGTCATTCCTACATCATACCTAAGTAGATCAGGTTCATTATTACAAACTCTCATAGCACATGGTGCTTATCCTTCACAGGACTTAGTGCAATTTGATAACTTGATTAATACCCATCTTTCCCAACAGATTAAGCTCCATGAGGGCAAGAACCATGTCTGTCTATTCACCACTGTAACCTGAGTGCCTAACACAGAGCCTGGCACATAAACATTTTGGGTACAACACAAGCCAGACTCTGTACTTTGACATTTCATTCCATTCCATTTTATCCTTTAAAATGTTCCAAATATATCAATAAAACAGGATAAAAACTTTGAAAAGTATTTCATTCTCCCTCAAAACTTTACAAAATTCTATCTGATACAAAACCCTCAGCCTGTTGAAAGGAAAAGCTGATTCTGAGACATCCCGCAGGGAGATATTTTTCAGTTTGCTTCTTCTCCTGCCCTAATTTACACCAGCCTCAAGATGTCATCAGGGTTCTTACCTGAACCAATTCAGCAGCAACATTGAGTCGGAGTGAGAGAGGCAATTCCTGAAGGGCTCGAACTAATGACTCACAGTCCACATAAAATGCTGAATTCTATAGAAAACAATGAAATTGATCAATCAAGATGATTACATATGACCTTTCAGAAATAAAAGGGCACAAGACGACAGTAGTAACTGTAAATAAATCATCCACTACTTTTAGCTGGGAGTAATCCAATCATAAATCACACCTGATATGGTTCTAATTTCTATCATCTCTGCATGAAGATAAGCAAAACCAAAACCACCTTCTTGAACCACAGCTCAGGCGGTCAGAATAGCAGCAGGGTAGCAATCACTCGAATCAAGACTGTATGGTATGGGAATCCCTCAGTGGTCCAATAGTTAGGACTCTGCGCTTCCACTGGGCTGGAGGCAGTATGGGTTTGATCCCCAGTTAGGGAACTAAGATCCTACAGGCTGCGCTGCATGGCTAAAGGAAAAAAAAAAAAAAAGACTGCATGGAAACCTAGGAACTGTGGACGTTCTTGGAATTACAGAGAAGATTCAAAGCATTTAATGAAACATAACTGGACACCTCCTCTGTATTCAGATGGCTGGCCTTTGGGAGAGCAGTGGAGAGCTGTCTCAACAGTGACTTGGGGCTGACAGGCACGGCCAGAGCAGTCCATGTACATACACTTTTTCAGCCAGAAATCAGGGGATGAAAACTTGCCCTCCAGCTGGCAGCTCTATGTGTGAGGCCAACACTAAAACTCCCTGGGACTCCATTCCCATTCACAGGCACAGAGTCCCTTCCAGGCAATGCCTTCACAGATGGACTGTATTTGAGAAGGCATTCTGGATTATCTCATGACCCCTAACAGCTGCTTCTAGGTACGCTGGGCATCCAAGAGAAGGGAAAAACTAAAAGGTGGGTGAAATCACCACATTAGAGTCAGATACCACCAACCACCTCATCCACCAAGGACTGTCACAGTCTAGGTAGAACTGTGCCTTCTGCTGTGATCACAGACTTCAAGCTAGAGAAGAAAACCCAGGGGTCATGGAGTCTCAAATCCACTATAAGGATGACTTGGGTAGATGGGTTTATGATGACTGGAGGTAGGGAGTCATTCCTGGTGTTCTCAAGAAGAGCCCCAGCACTAAATCCAGACCCACTCAAACTCCTGAGCCTCACAACAGAAGCACACAGGGATCGAAAAATGCAATATGGCTTTCCAGCTGCCCTTTTGCAAGTTTCTGGAGATGGCTAGCTCTTAGGGGAGCAATGCCGGCAGCAGCAGATGTGGCCCCTTGCCCTGGGAAAAAAAAAAAAAAAACTCACATCTAAAAATAGAGTATTTAGGGAGCAGGAGGGAGGAAAACAAAGCTCTGGCAGGAGAGCAGGAAATCCAGTGCACACACACGCCCTGCCTTGGTCCTGCACTCCGCACACACAGGGCTTCATTAGGGCCAGCACGGCCAGCCTTTGTTTTGAAGTTTGAAGAAAATCTCTCAGACTGCTAGAAAAATGTGATCCTGAATGTGTAAAACATGAGTAAATCACCTCATTACAAAACGGAAATCTCACCCTTCCCACTGCTGGGGTGTCTGCAAAGACACCACGTCCCTCCACCATGCCTGCCAACTACTCAGAGCTGCTAACCACACTCGGGCCTCCAGAGGAGGGCCACTGAGATGTGCTGCAGTCCAGCTACGAGTGCTCAAAACTCCACTTACATCCTCTCATCAGACCATTACACCTTCCTCGGTAGCTACAGAACTCATTGTCCACATGTGGGGACTCAAGGCCACTTTACAGCGGAAGTGCCCAAATCAAGCAATACTTAGGAGGAAGCTGGGGCGCCTTCCATGTACAGAGTCCCATCCAGAACTGCACTCTTGGGGTGCAGTGAGAGAGGGAATATACGCCGTTAGGAGCCACGTGTTCAGGAACCACCACGTGTCACCCACTGCTTGCTGGTGCTTGAGGAAGCTCTATGGAATAAACAAGTCACTAGTCAACAGAACTGAAAAGTAAAAAGAAAAAAAGAAAGCCTCAGATGATTAAAAAAAAATAATGGGCCTATCTTTTCACCCTACAAAGTTCTCCTCCCACCTCACATTCCTTCCTCCCATGTTCCCACACTGTCCAAAGAACAGGTCTGAAAACCTCACTCAGGGATCAAAGGGACCAACCCCCCCAAAGAAATGGGGCCAACACGCTGAAGCAGGGACCCTGAGCTCCAGACCGCATCCCCTTCACCCTGCACGTGAGCCACAGACTTGTGAAGGCCAGTCACAGCCATGGTGCTGGGCGCCCCCCTCCAGGGGCTTCCCCAGGACCCTCTGTCAGCTCTACTTCCTCATGTCACCAGCTGCCCTGGGGACAGGGAAGCACATGAGGAATAGACAGACAGACAGGTAAGTAGGTAGACAGACAGACAGATATCAGATAGACAGACAGGTAGATAGACAAATAGATGCATAGACAGACAGACAGGTAGGTAGGTTGACAGACAGACAGGTAGAAGATAGATATATAGACAGATTCTCTTCTTTTTCTCTCTCAAGTAAGCAAAAATAAAGAGAACCAAGAGAGGAGTGAAGTGGGACACAAAGCAGCTCCGATGGCGAAGTGATGAATTCGGCTTGGGGCGTGTCCTACTAATACTTCAACTCAACACACTCGTGGTCAAGACTGCCTTCTTTTGCTCCAGCAGCTGTCTCTGCTCACCTCGTCATCGTGCTGGGGAGCTCAGAGCCCCTGCAAATCTGTCTTGTCCTTATGTCTCCTCTCTGGCCTGTGACATATTCTCCCTTGTCCTCCACACGGTCTCATCCATCAGTGAACCGTCTTCCCTGCCACGGCCCCATGCTGTCAGCCCACATCCCCTCCCGTGACCCAACACAATATCTTCTCACTGCTCTTCCTCCTCCAACCTCTGACCTCTTCAGTCCCTCCTTCCCAAAACTGCGGAGGTCCAGTCTAGCCATTTCCATTTTCTTGCTAAACAATACTCTTGTGAACAAGTAACAGTAGGAAAAAAAGCTAATTCTGAGTGTTTCCCATGTGGCAGGAAGAACTTTTATTTATAACCCAATCTAATCCTCATGACAACTCTGAGTTATACTTAATGATTAGTTCCATTTTACAGATGAGAACTAGGATTTACACTCAGAATTGTGTCTCTGACGGCTGTGCTCTTACCCACACGCTAAACTGCCCCCAGATGAAAACGAAAACCAAACTGCTGGTACTCAGTGGCCTAGACCTACCCTGGAAGCCTCCTCTTCTGAGAATACCACAGTCCAGCTATGCTCCCAACTCTGAGCACAGCCTGGTCTTTCAGATCTCATAGTTCTCCTGTTGTTCCCCAGAGAGGACCTACCAGAACCATACTCATCCACCAAGGCCCATTCAAATGATCTTCATCCCCTGCTCCTACTCTCAATCACTGCCAGTCCAAAGCAGATTTCTCCCACCAAGGCAATGGCAACCCACTCCAGTACTCTTGCCTAGAAAATCCCATGGATGGAGGAGCCTGGTAGGTTGCAGTCCATGGGGTCGCTAAGAGTTGAACACGAGTGAGTGACTTCACTTTCACTTTCATTCATTGGAGAAGGAAATGGCAACCCACTCCCGTGTTTTTGCCTGGAGAATCCCAGGGATGGGGGAGCCTGGTGGGCTGCCGTCTATGGGGTCACACAGAGTCGGACACGACTGAAGCGACTTAGCAGCAGTAGCATTATACCAATTGTCTTATATGTTGCATTCTTTTTCATTTATCATTTAAATATTTATTGACCATTACCATATGTCATCTACCACTATGCTAAGGCAAGGGGCATAGGGTAGTGAACAAGCATGAGCTTTGCCTCATTCATCTTTGAATAAAGGGCATCTAATAGAATATATAATAAAGAACAAGTGCTCGATATTTTGATGAATGAAGAACCTTAGAATCATCTGAAAATCTTAAGATAACTAAAATGTTCTCTTTTAGCCAACATGGTTCTAAGGAGTTGAAATGCGAGCCATTTGGCTTTCACTAAATTCTTCCGTTAATCTCTTTTTAACTTGTCCTACAACTCTAAACCATACTCAGTTCAGTTCAGTTGCTCAGTTGTGTCTGACTCTTTGCGACCCCATGAACCACAGCACACCAGGCCTCCCTGTCCATCACCAACTTCCGGAGTTCACCCAAACCCATGTCCATCGAGTTGGTGATGCCATCCAACCATCTCATCCTCTGTTGTCCCCTTCTCCTCCCACCTTCAATCTTTCCCAGCATCAGGGTCTTTTCAAGTGAGTCAGCTCTTCGCATCAGGTGGCCAAAGTATTGGAGTTTCAGCTTCAACATCAGTCCTTCCAATAAACACCCAGGACTGATCTCCTTTAGGATGGACAGGTCGGATGTCCTTGCAGTCCAAGGGACTCTCAAGAGTCTTCTCCAACACCACAGTTCAAAAGCATCAATTCTTCGGTGCTCAGCTTTCTTTATAGTCCAACTCTCACATCCATACATGACCACTGGAAAAACCATAGCCTTGACTAGACAGACCTTCATTGGCAAAGTAATGGCTCTGCTCAGGTACATCCAAAACAGGCTCAAGATAAATATTTTTAATTTGCAACTTTTTCTATGTTGTAATACATACTCTTTGTAAAGTGGCAGGCAGTTATTTTATAAGTCACTTCCCTCCCCTCTGTCTTTCTGAAAAGTCAGTGTCCATCCCAAACAACTGAACATACCACCAGTCCACCTGGGAGTGCAAGTCGCCTGTTGTGTGTGTACTGAGCTGACAGCAGAATGGGGAGGAAGGGACCACACCTTACCCATCAGGTCCACGGCTCGGTCTCCTGTCTGAAGCTGTGGGCGGACTGTCTGATCACTGTATCCGACAATATGCTCTAGCCCTGGGGTTGGGCAGCATATGCCAAACCACCGCTCATTCATTCTCTGTGCATCTTACAGGGTGAGAATACCTGTCATCTCTCATATGAAAAGAATCAGTGAAATCCTGCTTGGAGAATCATAAAAACTCCTTAGGGAAGAAAATAAGGCAGGAATACAAAGAAAATAAAGTGTGTGGGCTTTATGGATTCATTGAAAGTCTATGGTACTTGTTCTTATTTTATAACTTTCTGCTCCTAATTATAGATAAAAGAGTTATTTAAAACTACGAAGTTAAGGATTCTCTTACGTAATACCAAAAACAGTGTGGGAGAAAAAAACTGAATTCTCAACTAATTTTAAGAGGAATTTTCACAGAAAGGGAAAAAGTGGAAGGCCAAACAGCAAGGTAATCCACTCAAAATCATAACCATAACCTTCGACCCTGCAACCCAGTCTACATGAACTATCGTCACAGATGAGGAGTTCACACAGTGGCCTGGTATGAAGGTCAACTCCAGCTCCAAGAACTTGTAAAATTTAAGCTCCCTGAAAACTTTCTGAGCAATTTAGGTAACTGAGACTGAACACGAAGTACTAGACTCTTCTCTGTGTGAAGACTCCATCTAAACGACAGTGCGAAAGATGCTGGTCTTTAACCTTGAGAAGAGCCAACCCATATTCAACACAAAGCTTCGCCTTACCTGTTTGGGGCATGCAGCTTCACCATCCCACTCTTTCTCCTCAGCAAACCGGAACTGTGAGAAGGAGTCCCCTGGGAACAGAAAAAAACACACAACTTTATATCAAAGCCAACATTCAGTTCTCTAAATTTCCCTCTGGAAGGAAAAGTGCTGTTTCTGAAGAGCTGACCACCCCAAACTTGGTGATACCATTCAAGAGAAGGTCCCGGTCCTCATCTTTCCACAGCAACCTGTGTGTAGGGGGCACTGGAAAATATTGTTGACAGCTGTATTCATTGTTTTATTCAACTCTCAATAAGCCACCATCCTACACACTTGAGAAACAGATAAACAGTCCAGGCCTGCAGACATGGCCACCTACCCATTTTAAGCATATTTTCATCTCTCTATAATGTATGCAAGGAAACTGATATGTATAATTTTGGGAGTAGGCAAATAGAAAAGGAAGGAGAAAACCAGAACTGAAGGAAAGCAATTCTCCACTGACCCATAATATGACTAAAAAAATCTCTTTGAAGTGAGGTTACCAACCTCAACCATCACTCCAAAAATCACCTGGTAAGAATGTCAGATGCAAAATAAAACCCAAAGGATGTGCCTTAGATTAGTCAATGTGAATCATGATGCATGGCTGGAATGAGCATGAGCTCCCGGAATAAAGGAAAATGAATCAAGATAAACAAGCTTGACAGATGATTCTGCACAAGGAGCCTGACACAAGGCTTATTTTGTAAACGTGTATTTGCCTGATTATTTGCATTAGGGATAGCCAACTTATAAGCAAAGAATTATTTCTCTAACTAGCTTTCAGGATCCTCCAAAATGTGGTCCTACGTCATTAATGCACATTTACTTCCTATTTCTTCAGACTTTCTGCTCCAGAGTCAGCCTCTTTTCACATTTTGAACGTACTTCATTCTCTATCCTATCCTCATTTTTCTTTTAACCTTCTCCCGTGTCTGAAGACCCACACACTTCTACTCATTCATATCCTATTTATATTTCACGATTCAGGTATAGGCCCACTTCCTCCTCCTATGATATCTTTCAGGTTACTTAACCATAGAATCTATTCTTTACTTCTAACTTAAAAGAGGGGGAAAAGAAGGGAAGAATTCCAAATTAAAGAGACAAAGATAAAATTCTAAATTAAAGAGACAAAGATAAAATTCCAAATTAAAGAGACAAAGATAAAACCTCCAGCATCTAACACTTGACAAGATCAAGTTCAAGGTAAAACAGACCAAGAACATCAGTCTTTATCATGAGGAAGGATAAAATCACAATCATTAGTCACTAGCAAATCAATTTGATCTCCCAAAAGTATGATATAAAGGATCTGAATTGATAAGGTCTTGTCTGTGTATGTGGATATATAAGTGCGTGTATACATATATGTATTGTGATTATATGTGGATACTTCATAAATATTTGTGCAATATTGGTATTTTAAAAGGACTACAGAAAGGTTACAAAAAAAAAAACCTTTAAAGATACCCTAAAATGTAGCAGTCATACAGACCATGTTTGCCGGTGATAAACATTTGTAGCACATATAGGCAAAGAGCCTATCTCTCACATGCAAAGAACTTCTGCAAATTAACCAGAACAAAACCACCTTGTAGGAAAACAGGAAAGGGGGTGAGAATAAGAAATGCAAGTGGCTAATATGCATATATGAAATGAGTCATGAATAAGTAAAAAATCAATCTGGTAGATTTTTTTAAACTTGGTCAAACAGCTGAATATTTTATGAAATAGTGTTACTTTTGACATTCATGAACTTCTATATTAAAAATGATCCTATGACTGCATGGATCCTATACTATGTAATCAGTACTAGATATCATCAGTCATCAGTTCAGTCACTCAGTCGTGTCTGACTCTGCAACTCCTTGGACTGCAGCATGCCAGGCTTCCCTGCCCATCACCAAGTCCTGGAGTTTGCTCAAACTCATGTCCATCAAGTCAGTGATGCCATCCAACCATCTCATCCACTGTCATCCTAGATAACAGTAATGCAAACGAGGCATGCTCTATGTATTTTTAATATCTAAATATTCAACTTCAAATACACGTACGTTTCCAACAGTGGCAAATAGCTTGTTTGAAATCAATGCTCTTACAGAAAACAACTAGGAACATTCCCCCACCACCATCCAGGAAAATCTACCTGAAGACATTAGAGAGTTACCAAGGCAGTGAGGATGTGAGGGACAAAGTTCCCAGACTGAAGAAAAGCACAAAAAGGTGAGTCTAACATTTAGAACTGCTTTTCCCTTTGAGTTTAGTTTCCAAAGTGATACTGAGAGACTGAAAAGTTAAGCATCAAGTAATAACCAGGAGGTTGTAAAACTACCGAGAATTTCCACTAGTTTTATGGCACTGGGTGGACAAAAACGGGAGTTCAGGGCCCATGGGTGAAGAAGAGTCCTGGAAAATCAAAACTTTTAGATGAAACCCTTGAGGACTACATCTTAGAAGCAGGGATGAAGAAGAGGCCAGCCTCACAAAGTCTGAGGCAAAGGAGTGAATCAACTCAATCTCTTAATTCTGACTAAAAGAAGCAAAAGTAAATCCTTTTGGGAGAAAAATGACATTATCAATAGCCTAGAATCATCTCTACTATATATTATATACAGTAACCAAAATTCATTAAAAACCATCAGGTGTATCAGGAGATGAGACCAGATAACAGAAAACTAGAGATAGGAGTAAACCAACCAACCAACCAACCAACCAACCAACCAACACAATCCAATCAAAAAATGGGCAGAAGACTTAAACAGACATTTCTCCAAAGAAAACATATAAAGACAGACAAAAAGCACATGAAAAGATGCTCAACCCTGCTAATTATTTAGTTCAGTTCAGTTGCTCAGTCGTGTCTGACTCTGCAACCCCATGGACTACAGCACGCCAGGCTTCCCTGTCTATCACCAGCTCCTGGAGCTTGCTCAAAATAATGTCCATTTCATTGGTGATGCCATCCAACCATCTCATTCTCTGTTGTCCCCTTCTCCTCCTGCCTTCAATCCTTCCCAGCATCAGAGTCTTTTCCAATGAGTCGGTTCTTTGCATCAGGTGGCCAAAGTATTAGAGGTTCAATTTCAGCATCAGTCTTTCCAATGAATATTCAGGACTGATCTCCTTTAGGATGGACTGGTTGGATCTCCTTGCAGTCCAAGGGACTCTCAAGAGTCTTCTCCAACACCACAGTTCAAAAGTTTCAATTCTTTGGGGTTCAACTTTCTTTATAGTCCAACTCTCATATCCATACATGACTACTGGGAAAACCATAGCTTTGACTAAATGGACAAAGGTCGGCAAAGTAATGCCTCTGCTTTTTAATATGCTGTCTAGGTTTGTCAGAGCTTTTCTTCCAAAGAGCAAGCGTCGTTTAATTTTATGGCTGCAGTCATCATCTGCAGTGATTTTGGAGCCCAAGAAAATAAAGTCTGTGACTGTTTCCATTGTGTCCCCATCTATTTGCCATGAAGTGATGGAACCAGATGCCATGATCTTCATTTTCTGAATGTTGAGTTTTAAGCCAGCTTTTTTCACTATCTTTTACTTTCATCAAGAGGCTCTTTAGTTCTTCACTTTCTGCCACAAAGGTGGTGTCATCTGCATATCTGAGGTCACTGATATTTCTCCCAGCAATCTTGATTCCAGCTTGGGCTTCATCCAGCCTGGCATTTTGCGTGATGTACTCTGCATAGAAGTTAAATAAGCAGGGTGACAATATACAGCCTTGACATAACTCCTTTCTCAATTTTGAAACAGTCTGTTGTTCCCATGTCTGATTCTAACTGCTGCTTCTTGACTTACATAAAGATTTCTCAGAAGGCAGGTAAGGTGGTCTGGTAGTCCCATCTCTTGAAGAATTTTTCAGAGTCTGTTGTGATCCACACAGTCAAAGGCTTTGGTGTAGTCAATAAAACAGAAGTAGATGTTTTTCTGGAACTCTCTTGCTTTTTCTATAATCCAAAGAATGTTGGCAATTCAATCTCTGGTTCCACTGCTTTTTCTAAATCCAACTTGAACAGTTCTTAGTTCACTTACTGTTGAAGCCTGGCTTGGAGAACTTCGAGCTTAAAATTTTTTGAGAGCCATTTAAAAAAAATCCAGTTATCACACACAAATCTTGTGGTTTTTGCAATGTAAAAATTTCAAAAATAGGAAAAACTATAAAAAATCACAATGACCTTCATAAAGTCATTTTTTCTGTTCCATTATGGTTTATTACAGGATAGTGAATATATTAATAGTTCCCTGTGCTATAGAGTAGGATCTTGTTGTTGTCTATTTTGTATATAATAGTTTGCATCTGCTAATCCCAAACTATTAATTTATCCCTTCCCAAATCCCTTTCCTCTCTTGTAACTGCAAGTTTGATTTCTATGTCTGTAATTCTGCTTCTGTTTTGTAAATAAGTTCATTTGTATTGTGTTTAGATTCCACATATAAGTGATATCGTATTGTAATTGTCTCTCTGACCAAGAAGTCATTCTTGATTGGTACCAAATACTCACATAAAAAAATACAAAGAAAAGAAAGTGAGAAAAATAAGATATTTAAGCACTTTTTGTTTATAGTAATCAAACTTCAAAACAACACAATTGTAAAATCCTAATGAAGCACATAGAAGCTAATCTTAAAAAAACAAGCTGATTAAATGATTACTAAAGAATGTCTTACATGGAACCATCAGTTCAGTTCAGTTCAGTCACTCAGTCGTGTCCGACTCTTTGCGACCCCATGAATCACAGCACCCCAGGCCTCTCTGTCCATCACCAACTCCCAGAGTTCACTCAGACTCACGTCCATCGAGTCTGTGATGTCATCCAGCCATCTCATCCTCGGTCGTCCCCTTCTCCTCCTGCCCCCAATCCCTCCCAGCATCAGAGTCTTTTCCAATGAGTCAGCTCTTCGCATGAGGTGGCCAAAGTACTGGAGTTTCAGCTTTAGCATCATTCCTTCCAAAGAAATCCCAGGGCTGATCTCCTTCAGAATGGACTGGTTGGATCTCCTTGCAGTCCAAGAGACTCTCAAGAGTCTTCTCCAACACCACAGTTCAAAAGCATCAATTGTTTGGCTCTCAGCCTTCTTCACAGTCCAACTCTCACATCCATACATGACCACAGGAAAAACCATAGCCTCGACCAGATGGACCTTAGTCGGCAAAGTAATGTCTCTGCTTTTCAATATGCTATCTAGGTTGGTCATAACTTTTCTTCCAAGGAGTAAGCGTCTTTTAATTTCATGGCTGCAGTCACCATCTGCAGTGATTTTGGAGCCCCCAAAAATAAAGTCTGACACTGTTTCCACTGTTTCCCTATCTATTTCCCATGAAGTGATGGGACCAGATGCCATGATCTTCGTTTTCTGAATGTTGCGCTTTAAGCCAACTTGTTCACTCTCCACTTTCACTTTCATCAAGAGGCTTTTTAGTTCCTCTTCACATGGAACCATAAAAGACCCCAAATTACTAAAACAATCCTGATGGAAGTAAAGTAGGAGGCACAGTGCTCTTAGACTTCAGACAATACTGAAATACAGTTACAGTAGCCAAAACAGTAAGGTATTGGTATTACACAAAAACAGACATATGGATCAGTGGAATGAAACAAAGTGCCAAGAAATAAACCCACATACCTACAGTCAATTAATCTTCAACAAAGAATGCCAACCTCTCTAATTCTCTCACTCAAGATGAAAGTGTGTCCAGATTTGTCAAAATTAAAACTCCTAGAATCAAGAGTACATCTAGAAAACATGTTACCAAAACTCTTCTTCTTTATATCAAGACGTACAAAACAACGATAGTATTAGTAAATGTGTTACTCCTGTATCTTGTACATCAGACATTTGGATTCCTTTAAATAAGGAAGCGTGTGAAGGAGATCAACCCTGGGATTTCTTTGGAAGGAATGATGCCAAAGCTGAAAACTCCAGTACTTTGGCCACCTCATGTGACGAGTTGACTCACTGGAAAAGACTCTGATGCTGGGAGGGACCGGGGGCAGGAGGAGAAGGGGACGACCGAGGATGAGATGGCTGGATGGCATCACTGACTCGATGGATGTGAGTCTGAGCGAACTCCGGAAGATAGTGATGAACAGGGAGGCCTGGCGTGCTGCGATTCATGGGGTCGCAAAGAGTTGGACACGACTGAGCGACTGAACTGAACTGAAGTATTCACAAAGCATTCAATTCTGCTCCTGCTTTACTCTCTGGTTGAGAGAGTTCCTGTCTCTCACACTAACAGTATGAATCAGAATCAAGAAGTACAGAATGGAACCCAGTGAAGAACAGGGAACGCCAACTGTCGCTGACATGGAATAAACAGGGTGAAATGTGTCTTAGGAGTCATAAGCATTCAAAGTTTTAGACACTCACCAGCTGACTGTTCAGAAAGTAATTAAAGCAGAGCATAATGAACAGAACCAGAAGCATAAAACGAGTATAGTACTTTCTTCCTTCTCTTTCTTCAAAGACTAATTTCATGATGTATAAGAGGTGGTGGAACTGTCTTGCTGTTTACTTACACCATATTCTCAAACAAGATGGAGACAAGCTAGTGTTTATTACATAAGGTGCTTGAATAACAGCAACAAAATTGCATAATACTCTACTTTGCAGCTAGTGTTTATTATATAGGCTGCTTGAACAACAGTAACAAAATCCCATAATATTCTACTTTGTAGATAACAATAGCAAAATGGAAGGCCTGCTAAATCCAATGATTATTTATTATGAAGTAATTTATTCACTAGAATCTGCTGAAAATGGGGGAAGGGGGAAGAGAGGGATTTAAACAAAACTGATGCACCCTGAGAGTTCACATTTTTCCTGCGTTATAAAAGTCCCATTCTTTGCAACAAAGCTGAAGTCGGTGTAATGCAATAAAAGCTGAGATACAGGTGATACAGAAACAATTCTGTGTCTCTTGAAGTTCAACAACATCACTCTACTGCCACATTTCTGGAGCTAGAATTAATGACAGATTTTTTTTCTAATCAATTAATTGCAAAAAGCAGCAAAAAAAAAAGTTAGAAAGTTAGGTATATGTGACCTTGAGTGAGTGAGTGAGTGAAGTGAGTGAAGTCGCTCAATCGTGGCCGACTCTTTGCGACCCCATGGGCTATAACCTACCTACCAGGCTCCTCTCTCCATGGGATTCTCCAGGCAAGAGTACTGGAGTGGATTGCTATTTCCTTCTCCAGGGGATCTTCCCTACCCAGGAAACGAACCTGGGTCTCCTGCATTGCAGGCAGATGCTTTAACCTTTGAGCCACCAGGGTTGAGGTATCATAAAGAATATTTCAAGCAGTGCACAACGCACATGAAAAGATATTCAACATCACTAATTATTAGAGAAATGCAAATCAAAACTACAATGAGATATCACCTCGAACCAATCAGACTGGCCAGCACGAAAAAGTGCACAGCCTTTCAGCCTGTGGACACTGTCAAGTAAGCATCACTGAAGTCTCTCCCTGCTCCACTGCCATCACGTCTAAGTCAGAGTCTCTAAGAGCCTGAACAGCCGTGAAGCTCTTCCTTGGTGGACGGGGCTTTGAAACAGCTGGTGAGAGCCTGAGGAGCCGTTCTGAGCAATGGGGAGCGCTCACAGACTGTATGGTATTGAGGGATCCAAACACCACGTGTTCCAGAGGCTTCGAGTTTGTCACATGTGCCAATATGGAGAAGGTGGATGTGGCCAAGAACCAAGACCACACAAGGTGGACAGCAGAGCTGTGGAACCGAAGAGGGCCGCCTCAAGAGAAGATCCTAGAAGGCCTGCTGCTCACTTAACTGCGAAAAAGACTTGCTGGTGGCATTAAAGAAGACACTGAAGAACATAACGCAAGAGATTATTTTGAATAATATGGGAAAATTGAAGTGATTGAAATCTTGACTAAGTGGCAAAAGGAGAGGCTCTGCCTTTGTGATTTGATGCCCATGATTCCGTAGAGAGGACTTTCATTCAGAAATACCACACTGTGAGTGGCTACAACTGTGAAGCAAAGAAAACCCTATCTAGGTAAGAGATGACCCAGCCAAAGAGGTCTAAGTGGCCTGGAGACTTTGGTGGTGGTTGTGAAGGTGGTCTTGGTGGGAATGACAAGTTTGGTCATGGAGGAAACTTCAGTGGTCGAGCTGGCTTTGGTGGCAGCTGTGGTGGAGATGGATATGACGGCAGTGGGGATGGCTACAACTGATTTGGTACTGATGGAAGCAATTTTGGAGGTGGCAGAAGCTACAGTGATTTTGGCAATTACAGTCAATCTTCAAATTTTGGACATAAAAGGAGAAAACTGTAAGCAGAAGTTCTGGCCCTTATAGTGGTGGAGGCCAACACTTTGCCAAACCAACAAAACCAAGGTGGCTATGGTGGTTCCAGCAGCAGTAGCTATGGCAGCAGCAGCAGGCTTTCATTACTGCCAGGAAACAAAGCTTAGCAGGAGAGGAGAGGGAAAGAAGTGACAGGGAAACTACAGATTTGTGAACTCAGCCAAGCACAGTTGTGGCAGGGCCTTGCTGCTAAAGAAGACATGTTTTAGACAATACTCATGTGTATGGGCAAAAAACTTGAGGACTGTACTTGTGATTAATTGCATAACAGGTTATTTTAGTTTCTGTTCTATGCAAAGTATAAAGCATTCCAACAAAGAGTTTTAATGTAGATTTTCTTTTTGCACCAATGGTGTTGATTGTTATATATATAACAGTCTGATCACAACACTGAATTAATATGTCTTAAAAAATTATAAATATTAAATTCTGGAAAAGGGGTGGAGAAAAGGGAAGCTTCCTACACGGTTGGTGGGAATGTAAGTTGGTATAGCCACTCTGGAAAACAGTATGGAGATTCCATAAAAAACTATAATTACCTCCTAGAGTAATGGAAATAAAAGCAAAAGTAAACAAGTGGGACCTGGTTAAACTTAAAAGCTTTTGCACAGAAAAGGATACTATAAGCAAGCTGAAAAGACAACCCTCAGAATGGGAGAAAATAATAGCAAATGAAAGAAGTGACAAAGGATTAATTTCCAAAATATATAAGCAGCTCATACAATTCAATACCAGAAAAACAAACAACACAATCAGAAGAAGACCTACATAGACATTTCTCCAAAGAAGACATACAGATGGCTAACAAACACTTGAACAGATGCTCAACATTGCTCATTATTAGAGAAATGTGAATCAAAACTACAACAAGATATCACCTCAAACTGGTCAGAATGGCCATCATCAAAATGTCTACAAAAAATGCTGGAGAGGGTGTGAAAAAAAAGGGAACACTCTTGCACTGCTGATGGGAATGTAAATTGATACAGCCACTATGGAAGACAGTATGGAGATTCCTTAAAAAACTAGGAATAAAACCACCATATGACACAGCAATCCCACTCCTAGGCATATATCCTGAGGAAACCAAAATTGAAAAAGACACATTGTTCATTGCAGCACTATTAACAATAGCTAGAACATGGAAGCAACCTAGTTGTCCATCAACAGATGAATGGATAAAGAAGCTGTGGTACATATACACAATGGAATATTACTCAGCCATAAAAAGGAATGCCTTTGAGTCAGTTCTAATGAGGTGGATAAACCTAGAACCTATTATACAGAGAAGTAAGCCAGAAAGAGAAAGATAAATATCATATTCTAATGCACATATATGGAATCTAGAAAAATGGTACTTGAGAATTTACTTATAGGGCAGCAATGGAGAAATAGACATAGAGAATAGACTTGTGGCCATGGGGAAAGGGGGGAGAGGGTGAGATATGTGGAAAGAGTAACATGGAAACTTACATTGTTATATGTAAAATAGATAGCCAACAGGAATTTGCTGTATGGCTAAGAGACTCAAACAGGGGCTTAGTATCAACCTGGAGGGGTGGGATAGGGAGGGAGATGGGAGGGAGGTTCAAAAGGGAGGGAATATATGTATACCTATGGCTGACTCAGAGGTTTGATGGAAAACAACAAAATTCTGTAAAGCAATTATCCTTCAATAAAAAAATAAATTAAAAAAAAAAAAAACTAAAATTAGATCTACCATATGATCCAGCAATCCCACTCCAGGAAATATATCTGGAGAAAACTCTAATTCAAAAAGATACATAAACCTCAATTTTCACACCAGCACTGTTTTCAACAGCCAAGACATGGAAGCAACCTAAATGCCCGTTGACAGATGAATGGATTGAGAAGATATGGTGTGTGCATGTATTATATACTACTGAGCCATAAAAAGAATGAAATAATGCCATTCGCAGCAACATGGATGGACCTAGAGATGATGATACTGAGTGAAGTATACTAAGTGAAGAGAAAGACAAATACCATATCACACCACTTACATGTGGGCTCTTTAAAAAGATAATACAAATAAACTTATTTACAGAAACAGACTCAGAGAGAGACCAGACTTGTGGTTATCAAAGAGGAAAGGGCTGGGGGAGCATAAATTAGGAGCTTGGGGTCAGCAGATACAAACTACTATATGCAAAATAAACAACAAATTCCTAATCTATAGCCCCGAGAACTATATTCAACATTGTGTAATAAGTCATAAGGGAAAAGAATATGGGGGAAAGGGCAGTGCACAATGCTTCAATTTGGAGGATTCCATCAATGAAACTCATGATCAGACAAGTCTCCACATCCAGCAGTTCATGAGGAGATAAATCTTCATCTAGCCTATTACCTAGTTTTTATCCAGTTACTCTTAGAAAGTACAATTGTGCGGAGTACCATTACCCTCAGTGGTATTCTATTCTGGCAGAACCAACCAAATAATATTGTGCTCCTCCACCTACCTCAGCCAAGCTAACATCTGTTGAGTATCACAAATGTGTAGGATGTGGTACAGTGACTATAGGAACAATCTAACAGCAGACAGTGGTGAGAAACGAGAATGCCTCTATATGGTCAAAATTAAATCTGGCCACTAGAAACTTTCATAATCAAGTTTTTAATTTTATTTGAAATTGCAGATTTTTTTTCAGGTATTTCAGTACATCTATTCTATAACAGTGGTATTTAGCTTTAGCTGCAGCTGAATATGATTCAACACTTGACATTTTGGCCAGAATGCATATTTAATGTGTATACAATAGTCAATTAGTGACATTTTATAAGGTCATTTTTTTTAAATACAGTAGTTTATATAATGTGTGTACGTCATGGTGACTACAGGTAATACTGTACTGCATAACTGAAACTTGCTAAGGAAGCAGATCTAAAAGTTCTCATCACAAGAAAAATAAAACTGTAACTATGTACGGTGATGGATGTTACTGAGACTTATTGTGGCGATCACTCTGCAGTATATACAAACACTGAGTCATGATACTGTACAGTTGAAACTAATGTTATGTATCAATTATACTTCAATTAAAAAAATAATATAGCTTTGTATGTACTGCCATGGAAAGATGCCCATCATCTCAATTGTTTCAAGAAAAAAATCAAGTTTTAGTACAGTATGAATAATACACACAAATGTATACACACATATATGCATATGCTATATACGTGCATACATATGTGTACATATCACAAACATACTAATACATGCATAGAAATAAGTCAAGATGATTCTATTTTAAGAATGATTCTCTCTCAGAGGGCAGGGTTGAAGGAGACTTATCCTTTCTGCGTGATACATATTCCAGTTGAATTCTCCTTTGTAAACAATAAGCACGTGTTACTTTTGGAACTGAGCCAAACAAAAGAAGGAAAGCTAGAAAAAAGCTGAAATTTCTTAAGGGCAAAGACCTTCTCAGAATGCATTTAAGACAAAACATCCATAGACTTCAAGAGCTGCAACACTAGGTGTCATTCATTCTAACCCTCACTTTCTAGAACAATAAAGAAACTTAGGCTCAATGGCCTGACTGGCCAGTTAACTACTGGACACTAAGGTCTTGACTCTTAACATTCATTATTATACCTGTAACTATTAAGAACAAAGCTCTTTCCATTATTTCTACTAGTCTTCTCAGCCATCTGAGTTCCCTAGGGAAAAAACATCCTCAATAAATAGTTCATTTACTGAGTAGTGACATTTGATACACTACTATTGATGTGTCAACAATATTTGAAGATATGAAAATCCAAACTCAAAAACAGAATTCCTCACTTTAGGAATCATTTCAGGGGTTCCTGTAAATAAGTGCTTTAAAAAATAAGAGTATTTTTATAGACCTCTAAGTATTCTAACAGCAGTAGCAACAGAGAAATAAAGGTGATACACCAACCATCACTGTACAGTTGTATACCCAGTATACTCACTCTGCCTGACTTCTCAAACTAGTCTAACACAAATTTTAGGATCAGTGACAAAGTGGACACCACATCTGCTAGACTTCCACAATACCAACATGCTATCAAAAAATGTACACTTTAGTCATAAATAAGACAGCTTTGAATGTTAGGCTTACCCTTTCAGCTATATCAGCATAAAAGAGCTTTCACTCAAGTAAAAGAACTTAACATAACCAGTAAAAGTTCAGGCACAATCTTTATCTGGGCAAAGAAACCTACAAGACTTTCAGTTTCAAAAATACAGATCAGATGTATATAAAGAGCAAATGGGGAAGATGGAAAATGTACCCAATGGAGTGGCAATTCCTATAACAGACATCTATCCTAGGTATTTGGATCTTTTCCTTATCAAACTGGCCCAGACCCTTGTGGTATGTCCATCTGGAAACCAACTGTAGAAAGCAAGAGGAATGTAGCACCACTTCTGGATGAGCATTTCATTTCAGGGCTTCCCTGGAGGCTCAGACGGTAAAGAATCCGCCTGCAATGCGAGAGACCTGGGTTCAGTCCCCAGGTTGCGAAGATCCCCTGGAGGAGGGCATGGCAATCCACTCTAGTATTCTTTCCTGGAGAATCCCCGTGAACAGAGGAGTCTGGAGGGCTGCAATCCAAGGTGTTGCAAAGAGTTGGACACGACTGAGCGCCTAGGCATGCACACACTTCATGTTAAGCTCCATTTTCCTGGCTCTTCTTTATTGTGATCACCTTCCTTTACATCCTCCACAGCCCTCAGAATATGCCCTCAATCAGGACACCATGTCTATGGGAAATCACAAATAACTTTATAGGCTGACAAGTTCACAATCTTCATAGAAAGACACTATGTCCCAATGGTCAACATCATGGCTGCTATAGAAAATGGAACATATGCTTCTTCTCTCTGAATTTCTCTAGCTCATCTATGAGACATAACATATTTGGAAAGGCAAGGTAGATCCCAAATACACACAGACACAGATCAATCCAGAGATGATCCACAGTTCAGTCTATAAGGATGTAAGAAAGTCCTTGCCACCCCCAATTTCTAGCTTCCACTGATGAGTCTTTCTATTAATAGATTCACAGGTCAAGCACTCCAGTATTTACCCTAAAACAAAGCAACAGCTAACACTTTGGTCTTTGTGAGAAAGACTATAAAAGCCACAACAGTTATGAATTTTAAAAGTTAGGTTGTTGCAAAAGATCGAGAAAGTTAGAAAATTCTCTCCTCTAGCTCAACAGTGACCTATAATTAGCTTTCTCACCAGGTATGGGGCCCCAAAGGCCCCTGAGCATCAAATATCCACATTGAGCACTACATAATAGGATGTGCCTATCTTCCCAGTGCCCCTAAAAAGGCGCTTCCCCATCTGCATGGACACATTGAAGGAAAAGTCAAATATACTCAGGTACCACAGAAGGGTTCTAGGCTTTATGAGCAAAGGATGATGCTGACATTCTGGAACTTAGAATCTAGCTTGTTTTCCCCAAAACAGTTGGCAAATTTCCATATTAACCCTGTTCCACAGTAGACAATTTAGTAAAATTTCTCAGATCAACTGTTTTCAGAAACCAGGCCAACCCAAACTCTGGCAGATGAGAGTAGAACTCAAAGATCAGAGTAAATGTTCAGACAAGGCTGAATAAATCAAAGAATATGAAGACTATTCCTCAGATGGACAATGAAGTCATAAGATCCTAGAACTGATCTGTAGTAAAAAGCACGTCAGTGAAGGTGATGTCTGGCTGAATGTAATGAAACCTGAAAATTTTTGGCTTTAATAAGATAAAGACCCCACTGTTGCTACGAAGAGAGAGGCTTGGAAAGACCATGAAGATCAGAAGCAATTGCTCCTAATCCCTTGGGTCCCTTGAGGTCTTGCCCTGCCAGTGCCTTCCTGAAGGCCAGACCAGTATCCTACTGCCTTCTATACTGGGACTTTTGTGTCACAGCTGAGCTATCATGGGATGAACTTCCTAACATCTTCAGCTGACCAACTTAAAAGCGCTGGAGACTTGATGTCCTATAGGGTCATCCCTGACCATCCACCAGCTCCCAGCTCCCACCAAATACTTTCTTTCAAACTGAGTGTCAGTTCAGTTCAGTTCAGTCGCTCAGTCGTGTCCGACTCTTTGCGACCCCATGAATCGCAGCACGCCAGGCCTCCCTGTTCATCACCATCTCTCGGAGTTCACTCAGACTCACATCCATCGAGTCAGTGATGCCATCCAGCCATCTCATCCTCGGTCGTCCCCTTCTCCTCCTGCCCCCAATCCTTCCCAGCATCAGAGTCTTTTCCAATGAGTCAGCTCTTCGCATGAGGTGGCCAAAGTACTGGAGTTTCAGCTTTAGCATCATTCCTTCCAAAGAAATCCCAGGGTTGATCTCCATCAGAATGGACTGGTTGGATCTCCTTGCAGTCCAAGGGACTCTCAAGAGTCTTCTCCAACACCACACTTCAAAAGCATCAATTCTTCGGCGATCAGCCTTCTTCACAGTCCAACTCTCACATCCATACATGACCACAGGAAAAACCATAGCCTTGACTAGACGGACCTTAGTCGGCAAAGTAATGTCTCTGCTTTTGAAAATGCTATCTAGGTTGGACATAACTTTTCTTCCAAGGAGTAAGCGTCTTCTAATTTCATGGCTGCAGTCACCATCAGCAGTGATTTTGGAGCCCAAAAAAATAAAGTCTGGCACTGTTTCCACTGTTTCCCCATCTATTTCCCATGAAGTGATGGGACCAGATGCCATGATCTTCGTTTTCTGAATGTTGAGCTTTAAGCCAACTTTTTCACTCTCCTCTTTCACTTTCATCAAGAGGCCTTTTAGCTCCTCTTCACTTTCTGCCATAAGGGTGGTGTCATCTGCATATCTGAGGTTATTGATATTTCTCCCGGCAATCTTGATTCCAGCTTGTGTTTCTTCCAGTCCAGCNTTCCATGGGGATGGTCTTGATCCCTGTCTCCCGTACAATGTCACGAACCTCATTCCATAGTTCTTCAGGCACTCTATCTATCAGATCTAGGCCCTTAAATCTATTCCTCACTTCCACTGTATAATCATAAGGGATTTGATTTAGGTCATACCTGAATGGTCTAGTGGTTTTCCCTACTTTCTTCAATTTGAGTCTGAATTTGGCAATAAGGAGTTCATGATCTGAGCCACAGTCAGCTCCCGGCCTTGTTTTTGTTGACTGTATAGAGCTTCTCCATCTTTGGCTGCATAGAATATAATCAATCTGATTTCGGTGTTGACCATCTGGTGATGTCCACGTGTAGAGTCTTCTCTTGTGTTGTTGGAAGAGGGTGTTTGCTATGACCAGTGCATTTTCTTGGCAAAACTCTATTAGTCTTTGCCCTGCTTCATTCCGCATTCCAAGGCCAAATTTGCCTGTTACTCCAGGTGTTTCTTGACTTCCTACTTTAGCATTCCAGTCCCCTATAATGAAAAGGACATCTTTTTTGGGTGTTAGTTCTAACAGATCGTGTAGGTCTTCATAAAACCGTTCCACTTCAGCTTCTTCAGCATTACTGGTTGGGGCATAGACTTGGATAACTGTGATATTGAATGGTTTTCCTTGGAGACGAACAGAGATCATTCTGTCATTTTTGAGATTGCATCCAAGTACTGCATTTCGGACTCTTTTGTTGACCATGATGGCTACTCAGCAGGGAGGAGCAACCCAAACTGAGTGTAGGGAGACAGAAGTTTTAGACAGCCTTTCTGAAGATATCAAGAGACAGGGAGCTGGCTTGTTATCAAGCTATGGTAATTCAGAATGCACAGCTACATTTATTCTCCTCCTCTCCTGCCTCTGCAGATGGCATTAGCGGTAAAGAGACCACTTGCCAATGCAGGAGAAGCCTGAGACAAGGGTTCGACCATTTCTGGATGAGGACTTCATTTCAGGGCTTCCCTGGTGGCTCAGATGGTAAAGAATCCATCTGCAATGCGAGAGACCTGGGTTCAACCCCCAGGTTGGGAAGATTCCCCTGGAGGAGGGCATGGCAACCCACTCCAGTATTCTTGCCTGGAGAATCCCACGGACAGAGAAGCCTGGTGGGTTACTGTCCATGAAGCTGCAGAATTGGGCACAACTGAAGCAACTTAGCAAGCAGAGCAATATCCAGCAACAAGATAAAACTAAATGAAGTTGAAATTTAGGTGGTCAAAAGCTGGTGGGAGCTGGTGGCCCAGGCTCCCTCCAGCTCATTGCTCTGCTATTCATACGGAAGCACTTCTTGCCACGATCCCAGATGATGACCAGAATGCCTGCTGCTGCCGCCAGAGCTGACACCAGATCCTCGCTCAAAACCTGTCAGTTTGGTTTAGTCACTCAGTCGTGTCCAACTCTTTGTGACCCCATGGACTGAAGCACGCCAGGCTTTCCTGTCCATCACCAGCTCCCAGAGCTTGCTCAAACTCATGTCCATTGAGTCAGTGACACTGTCCAACCATCTCATGCTCTGTAGTCCCCTTCTCCTCCCACCTTCAGTCTTTCCCAGCATTAGGATCTTTTCAGGTGGCCAAAGTATTGGAGTTTCAGCTTCAGCATCAGTCCTTCCAATGAGTATTCAGGACTGATTTCCTTTAGGATGGACTAGTTGGATCTCCTTGCAGTCCAAAGGACTCTCAAGAGTCTTCTCCAACACCACACTTCAAAAGCATCAATTATACAGCACTCAGCTTTCTTTATAGTCCAACTTTCACATTCATACATGACTACTGAAAAAACCACAGCTTTGACTAGATGGACCTTTGTTGGCAAAGTAACGTCTCTGCTTTTTCATACGTTGTCTAGGTTGGTCATAGCTTTTCTTCCAAGGAGCAAGTGTCTTCGAATTTCGTGGCTGCAGTCACCATCTGCAGTGATTTTGAAGCCCCCAAAAATAAAGTCTGTCACTTTTTCCATTATTTCCCCATCTATTTACCATGAAGTGATGGGACCGGATGCCAGAACTTTTATAGGACTTTATAGGACTGGGGAAACAGACTCTTGGAGGGCACAAACAAAACCTTGTGCACATAGTTTCATTGAGTTAGACAAGGCTGTGGTCCATGTGATCAGTTTGATGAGTTTTCTATGTGGTTTTCATTCTGTCTGCCCTCTGATGGATATGGATAAGAGGCTTATGGAAGCTTCCTCATGGGAAGAGACTGACTGAGGGGGAATGTGAAAAGAAAAGTGAAGGTGAAGTCACTCAGTCGTGTCTGACTCTTTGCGACTCCATGAACTGTAGTCTACCAGGCTCCTCCATCCATGGGATTTTCCACTGGCGTGGCTTGCCATTTCCTTCTTCAGGAGATTTTCCCAACCCAGGGATTGAACCTGGGTCTCCCACATTGTAGGCAGAAGCTTTACCGTCTGAGCCACCAGGGAAGTCAACTAGAGGGGAGTTCAGTTCAATTCAGTTGCTCAGTCGTGTCTGACTCTTTGTGACCCCATGAATCGCAGCACGCCAGGCCTCCCTGTTCATCACCATCTCCCGGAGTTCACTCAGACTCATGTCCATCGAGTTCGTGACGCCATCCAGCCATCTCATCCTCGGTCATCCCCTTCTCCTCCTGCCCCCAATCCCTCCCAGCATCAGAGCCTTTCCAATGAGTCAACTCTTCTCATGACGTGGCCAAAGTACTGGAGTTTCAGCTTTAGCATCATTCCTTTCAAAGAAATCCCAGGGCTGATCTCCTTCAGAATGGACTGGTTGGATCTCCTTGCAGTCCAAGGGACTCTCAAGAGTCTTCTCCAACACCACAGTTCAAAAGCATCAATTCTTCAGCGCTCTGCC
>SJYT01081293.1:110076-141522 GCA_006410635.1 Cephalophus harveyi
AGATGAGTGCAATTGTGCGGTAGTTGTAGCATTCTTTGGCATTGCCTTTCTTTGGAATTGGAATGAAAACTGACCTTTTCTAGTCCTGTGGCCACTGCTGAGTTTTCCAAATTTGCTGGCATAATGAGTGCAGCACTTTCACAGCATCATCTTTCAGGATTTGAAATAGCTCAACTGGAATGCCATCACCTCCACTAGCTTTGTTCATAGTGATGCTTTCTAAGGCCCACTTGACTTCACATTCCAAGATGTCTGGCTCTAGATTAGTGATCACACCATCATGATTATCTGGGTCGTGAAAATCTTTTTTGTACAGTTCTTCCGTGTATTCTTGCCACAGCTTCTTAATATCTTCTGCTTCTGTTAGGTCCATACCATTTCTGTCCTTTATTGAGCCCATCTTTGCATGAAATGTTCCCTTAGTATCTCTAATTTTCTTGAAGAGATCTCTACTCTTTCCTATTCTGTTGTTTTCCTCTATTTCTTTGCATTTTGATCGCTGAAGAAGGCTTTCTTATCTCTCCTTGCTATTCTTTGGAACTCTGCATTCAGATGCTTACATCTTTCCTTTTCTCCTTTGCTTTTTGCCTCTCTCCTTTTCACAGCTATTTGTAAGGCCTCCCCAGACAGCCAGAGCCGGCCAGCACACTAAGCGCAGGCGGCTGCAAGTGCGCCGGGCGGCTGCGAGAGCCGGCCGGCGCACTAAGCGCGGCCGAGAGGAGCTACCCCATGTCCGAGGTCAGGGTGGCAGCCAGGAGGAGCTACCCCGCATCCGAGGCCAGTGGCGGCCGGAGAAGCCACCTCACGCCCAAGGCCAGGGGCGGTGACCCTGAGGAGCCACCCCGAGCCTGAGGCCAGGGGCGGCAGCTGGGAGGAGCCACCCACGTCCGAGGCCAGGGCCTTGGCCAGGAGGAACAACCCGAGGAGCAGTGGCTGCGCAGGCGCAGGAGGGCCTAGAGGAGTTCTCCCACACTGAAGGTCAGAAACAGCGGCGGTAAGGAGATACCCCTCGTCCAAGGTAAGGAGCAGCGGCTGTGCTTTGCTGGAGCAGCCGTGAAGAGATACCCCACGCCCAAGGTAAGAGAAACCCAAGTAAGATGATAGGTGGTGAAAGAGGGCATCAGAGGGCAGACACACTGAAACCATACTCACAGAAAATGAGTCAATCTAATCACACTAGGACCACAGCCTTGTCTAACTCAATGAAACCAAGCCATGCCTGCAGGGCAACCCAAGACGGGCAGGTCATGGTGGAGAGGGCTGACAGAACGTGGTCCACTGGAGAAGGGAATGGCAAGCCACTTCAGTATTCTTGCCTTGAGAACCCCATGAACAGTTTGAAAAGGCAAAATGATAGGATACCAAAAGAGGAACTCCCCAAGTCATTAGGTGCCCAACATACTACTGGAGATCAGTGGAGAAATAAGTCCAGAAAGAATGAAGGGATGGAGCCAACGCAAAAACAATACCCAGCTGTGGATGTGACTGGTGATAGAAGCAAGATCCGATGCTGTAAAGAGCAATACTGCATAGGAACCTAGAATGTCAGGTCCATGAATCAAGGCAAATTGGAAGTGGTCAAACGAGATGGCAAGGGTGAACGTTGACATTCTAGGAATCAGCGAACTAAAATGGACTGGAATGGGTGAATTTAACTCAGATGACCATTATATCTACTACTGCGGGCAGGAATCCCTCAGAAGAAATGGAGTAGCCATCATGGTCAACAAAAGAGTCCGAAATGCAGTACTTGGATGCAATCTCAAAAATGACAGAATGATCTCTGTTCGTCTCCAAGGCAAACCATTCAATATCACAGAAATCCAAGTCTATGCCTCGACCAGTAATGCTGAAGAAGCTGAAGTTG
This sequence comes from Cephalophus harveyi, assembly GCA_006410635.1. NCBI lineage: Eukaryota > Metazoa > Chordata > Mammalia > Artiodactyla > Bovidae > Cephalophus > Cephalophus harveyi. Next base: position 111,944 of record SJYT01081293.1, read on the forward strand.
AACGGTTTTATGAAGACCTACAAGACCTTTTAGAACTAACACCCAAAAAAGATGTCCTTCTCATTATAGGGGACTGGAATGCTAAAGTAGGAAGTCAAGAAACACCTGGAGTAACAGGCAAATTTGGCCTTGGGATGTGGAATGAAGCAGGGCAAAGACTAATAGAGTTTTGCCAAGAAAATGCACTGGTCATAGCAAACATCCTCTTCCAACAACACAAGAGAAGACTCTACACATGGACATCACCAGATGGTTAACACTGAAATCAGATTGATTATATTGTTTGCAGCCAAAGATGGAGAAGCTCAATACAGTCAAGAAAAACAAGACCAGGAGCTGACTGTGGCTCAGATCATGAACTCCTTATTGCCAAATTCAGACTTAAATTGAAGAAAGTAGGGAAAACTGCTAGACCATTCAGGTATGACCTAAATCAAATCCCTTATGACTATACAGTGGAAGTGAGAAATAGATTTAAGGGCCTAGATCTGATAGAGTGCCTGATGAACTATGGACTGAGGTTCGTGACATTGTACGGGAGACAGGGATTAAGACCATCCCCATGGAAAAGAAATGCAACTGGAGGGGAAACTGGGTCTTATTCTGATGAGCGGGGCCATGCTCAGTAAATCTTTAATCCAATTTTCTGTTGATAGGCAGGGCTGTGTTCCCTCCCTGTTGTTTGACCTGAAGCCAAACTATGGTGGAGGTAATGAAGATAATGGCGACCTCCTTCAAACGGTCCTGTGCACGTACTGCCCCACTCAACGCCCCTGACCCTGCAGCAGACCACTGCTGACCCACGCCCCTGCTGGAGACTCTTGGACACTCATGGGCAAGTCTGGGTCTATCTCTTGTGGAGTCATTGCTCCTTTCATCATGTAGGGCACCCGAGATGGACAGGTCACGGTGGTAAGTTCTGACAAAACGTGGTCCACTGGAGAAGAAAATGGCAAACCACTTCAGTATTCTTGCCTTGAGAACCCCAAGAACAGTATGAAAGGCAAAACCTGTCAACTCCCACCTTTAACAGGCATTAACATAAATGTTTAAGTCACAGGGTCCAGAGATAAGAAAGAAAGCTACAAGGAAAACAAAAACCAGACAGAACCAGCTGGAACCAAGATGGCAATGAATCTGACCTCCAAAAGACTCCAAGTCTCATTATATGTGGATTTTACTACATTAGCATATTAAATAACATACCTACCACAGCCAGGACAGGAAATCAAGGACCAAAAAAGGATAAAAAGGGAGAGGCATCCCACTTCCTCTAAAATCCTGCCTCTTCCCTTTAGAAGAATGCATATACTTCCCCATCATTAGCCACCCTCCTCTCCTCTGTCTTTAACTCTTTAAATCAAGTGCCTCTCATCACCTGGCCAAGAATTTCATCTGTGAACGGAGCTCCTGCTTATCCGATCTTTGGCCACTGAACAAAGCTCGTGCTTGGTTCTCAAGCTTCGGTTTTGTTCTTTGGCTTCAGAAACCCAAACAGAAAAAGAACCTTTTACCGCCAAGGCAGAGGAATGGCCTCGGCCGGGCTGGGGTCTGAGCAGAGTCCACACGCTTAGTTCAGGAACACTATCCCAGCGAAATTCTACACAGCAAGATGCACGAAGCGCTGGAGAAAAAGAGGCAAAAGGCGTGCAGCAGCCGTCTGTTAGGTTTTCCCAGAAGCTGCCACAGAACACTTCCACTCTCTCTTTCAGCTAGAACTGTATCTATCCCTTTATCACGCCACAAGGAAGGCTGGATAATTAATTTCTTCCCCAGTGGCTGTGTGTTCAGATAACAATCAGGGGTTTGAGTTAAAAAGGAAGAATGCATATGAGGTAGGGAAGCAACTGCAATCTGTGACTATGAGAGGGTCCTACTCAAAAGGTCATTAATAAGAGTCAGCTGCTAGTTAGTGATTGTGTGCTCCAAAGTATGAGTTGCTTCCAATGATTTCAGAGAAATTCTTGTAATTTTCAAACTTCTCAAACTATAGTTAACATTAATTTTAGACAAAATGTGCCTTTCAACTTTTCCCCCAATTCTGTTATGAAGAAAGTAAAAAGTGAAAGTATCAGTCGCTCAGTCATGCCTGACTCTTTGCGACCCCGTGGACTATAGCCTATCGGGCTCCTCTGTCCATGGAATTTTCCAGGCAAGAATACTGGAGTGGGGAGCCATTCCCTTCTCCAGGTTATGAAATAAGAGTGGAATAAAGTTCTAGTTTCCAGCATAATCCAAATTAATACTGTTTACTGCCATTCTCAGGGAAAATAGCATCATGTGATGTTAAACAACAACTTGAAGAGGAAAAATTCATTCATTAAATTTATTGATTTTTTTCATTCTTTCATACATTTTTCAGCACAACTGGATGCAAACAATATAAATAGAGAAGACTTACTCCCTGGTTTACTTGCTCTCAAATCCTGAGTTCAACAAGACAAGAAGAAACTACAGAAAAATCAACAAACAAAAGAAAAGGAAATTTAAATTCCTTTTCCAAAGCTTTAGTAAGGTTTGCACTCTCTCCCTTTGTTTTAAACATATATCACATAAAATAACTCACTTCTGGTGCTAATTTCCTCAAAAAAGATTTGGTCCACCTAAATCTTTCCTTAGGCTTTTTTATCTGACACCCAAAATGTTGACTCTGTTGGTTATCACAGCTAATGAAACCATCATACATACAATCTAAGGTTCCAGGTCTAATCACGCAAGGAGTAGACTGCCCCCTAATCTCATGAGCAATCTTATAATGACATACAATTCACTTCCAGAGGGAGTAGAGGAGAAAGAAAAGCCAGATCAATGCCAAATCATCATTATCTAGAAAGCAGCCTGTATTTGTAGGATGCCACTCAGATTCAAGCACATGCGCGCACCTACTTCAGTGCAGGACAGAAAAAAGCACAGTCCCACAAGGACAATGACACTCGCCTTTCCAAAAGTGACTGCAAAATTCCCAGCAACCTGGCCCCACAGTGGAGTCAAACCTTCCCTGAATTTCCTGGCCAATCATCCATTCCTCTCTACTATTTAATTTTCTTTTACTACATTGAGTACTTTTTTTTGAAAGTCAATCTATCCCTATTACCACTCACATCTCTCAAACATAAATACTATGTTCTACCTTAATCTGCCCAAGTTTTCCTCTTGCAATTAAAAGTTCTCCATCAAGGTAAATGTTAAATAATTAAAACCCCCAAACACTGCAGTCCCATGATGAAGCAGACATTGGATGATGTCCTCAGAGAAAACTGAGCATTTGTGAGAGGAAATGTCTGAACCGCTTTCTATCAGGAATATGAAATGACTTTCAATTTGTGGTTACTGGCTAAATGTAGGCCAGACTCTTATACATTAAAGGATAAAGAAGTCTTATCTATTAGCTTTGATTGGTTTCACCATTTTCTTACTATATATCAGCTCAGTTCATCTTTCTGATACTAATTCACATCTTCATAGTATAAAATCCAAATTCATGTTCATATTTTTTAGCTACTGACTGGTCTTTTCTCTCCTTCTAGCTTCTACTTTAAGATTCTGTAAAGTCTTAAATCATATAAGAATTCACTGCTCACCAGCACAATATTCTTCATAAAATCTCCAACTGGGCAGCTCTAGTAAGCACAAACGATGCCAAGCTGAAGACCGAAGACCAGTAGTCAATATACTGTTTTCTTTTTTTTTTAATTGGAGGATAACTGCTTTATGGGCTTCCCTTGTGGCTCAGCTGGTAAAGAATCCGCCTGCAATGCGGGAGACCTGGATTCGATCCCTGGGTTGGGAAGATCCCCTGGAGAAGGGAAAGGCTTCCCACTCCAGTATTCTGGCCTGGAGAATTCCATGGACTGTATAGTCAGTCCATGGAGTCGCAAAGAGTCGGACCCGACTGAGTGACTTTCACTAACCCACTCACTCACTGCTTTATAATGTTGTGTTAGTTTCTGCTGTACAACATGAATCAGTTATATATATATATATATATATATTCACATATATCCCCTCCCCATGCACACACACACACAGACACACGCATGTCCACACCTGCCCCCTACCCCCACCCCCAGGTCATCACTGAGCACTGGGCTCAGCTCCCCGTGCTACACAGCAGTCCCACTATCTATCTCACACATGGCAGTGTAGACATGTCAACGCTACTCTCTTAATGCATACCAACTTCTCATGCACCTCCTCCCCAGTGCCCACAGTCTATTCTCTACTTCCGTGTCTCTATTCCTGCCTTACAAATAGGTCCAGCTATATCATTTTCTATATTCCATATATATATGTGTTAATATATTTGTTTTTCTCTTTATGACAGACCCTAGGTTCATCCACATCACTACAAATGGCCCAATTTCATTCCTTTTTATGGCTGAGTAATATTCCATTGTATATATGTACCTCTCCATTCCTCTGTCAATGGACAGTAGAACCTGTAGAAGTTAGTTCTGATTAACTTCACGTCTCAGATCCTTGCTTTTCTTTTTAAAATTCTCTTATTTCTAGCTCTTGGGTACACCAGGAATGAGTTCAGTAAGGCAACATCTCCCCAGAAGAAACCCATGAGCAGAGGCCTCAAGACAGAAGGAATTTTGGCCATTGGAGCAGGAGAAGGCAGGCCAGTGTGGCTCAAGCCTGGTGAGGGGTAAAGAGGCAAGACAAGGCTGAAGACAGGCTGGGTCATATTCTTTATGTGACACAACACTGTCCAACCAGGTATTATGTTCCATTGTTTAACACTATATTTCACAAATAATAACCAGGCTTAGTGAAATCCAGTTCATCCTAGTTCTTACCTGTTAAACACATTTTACATGAGTATCCACCCTAATCCATCCATACTAATTCTCAAGGACAATTACCCTTACCATTTACAGATTAATAAGACAACACAAAAGAGTAAAAACAATTTTAAAAATAAAATAGCAGGGTCTGTCAAATTGTCACCTTCAAAACAAAGAAGGTGGAAGATAGAAAAGTTCTCTTTGCATAGAATAATAATTGTCCTCATTAACGTTACCATGGCTACACATCATCTTCCCCAGCCATGTCTGAGAAGCAGAAATGTAACTAGGACGCTAAGGAATTTGGCAAGCTATCCTAACTAGTAATTAGCTCGGGGAAAAATCTGGTGGGACCTCTACGAAGTTTGGGCACAGAAAAATCTCCATGCTTAAGAACATGCCACTTTCCTATTTAATATCCAGAGTCACTAATCTGGAAGGAAGGCCTTCACATTGTCAGTGACAGAAGGGAGAAGAAATGTGAGAGAAAGAAGCTGGGGAGTACACACCTCATAACATGATATATCCCTATCACCTGTTCCAGATTGGCAGACAGGTAGCGTTGAGCCTTCCGGTTCTCTGTTCCTCTTACTTACAGATTCCAGCCCTGGTGTTGCCTGGTGCTGGCTTCTGAACCCTGCCTCCCAGACTTTAGCTATTTAAGATCAGTTGTTTTGCTCAGCACCTTTCCTGATGCAACTCTTAAATATGAATCTCAGCCTATGTTTTGATGACATTTGACTTCCAGCCTCTCCCAGTCCATCATGAATCCATTTCTTGGCTGTTTTGTTCTTCACACAGATGGCCACTACATATTTTGACGATAGCTGGCAAGTGTTCAATGCTTAAGTGAAGAACTATGAAGACAGAAATGCAAATGGCATACTTGGAAGCCTTAGTATTTGTTTTTACTGAACAAATTTTGATGGGTACTTTTGGGGTCCTGGCATTATTTATGTGCTGTTTGTATTGGAAAGTCACAAATTACCTTGTATTGGGTGGATCTGTTTAAGAAGGTCAGTAGTGTCAATGTTGATTCTCATTATTTACAGCTGCCTGGGCTTCCCTGGTGGCTAAAAGGTTAAAGCGTCTGCCTGCAATGCAGGAGACCCAGGTTTGTTTCCTGGGTAGGGAAGATCCCCTGGAGAAGGAAATGGCAACCCACTCTAGTACTCTTGCCTGGAGAATCCCATGGAGGGAGGAGCCTGGTAGGTAGGTTATAGCCCATGGGGTCGCAAAGAGTCAGACACGACTGAGCAACTTCACTCACTCACTAGAGTATACTTGGCTTGCTTTTATCTAAAGTTTCCATTCCACACCTAAAAGAGTGCTGAGTTCTAAGAAAATCTGATATACAAAAAGTCAAAGTTATAAGAAAGTAACTGGTAAGTTGGACTATTATTTATTGACTTTTACCAAAGGATTTACCAAATATATTTACCAAAGGATTCATGAATGGATTCAGAGATACTAAGATTCCTTGACATATTTAAAATGTGACTGAATTTCCAAAAGCTTTACTTAACACTTTTCAGAATATGTTTATTGTTCAATGGTAGGAGCATCGGTGGATTATCTATAAAGAAACATCTGTTGTTTGAATGCTAACTCTAAAGTGTTCCTGATTTGATGTTCATGTTTGTGTTTTATTATATACTCAGAATAAATACTTTGATTTTCATGGGTACTGTCAAAAGTAGCAACATCTTTTCTAGGCTTCAAAACTCAAAATGGAACCTGCATAAATGAACTGTTAGTCTCTCTAAATCATTAATATGTCTCTCATGGTTTAAAAGTAGAGCAAGCATAGTAAATGTTGGGTTTGTGTTTTTGCTTTTTGAAAGCAAGAACTATCTTATAAATCTTTTTAACACAAAACTATATAAGAAACTTTAGACAAGGTGCCAGTGGAATAAATCTGTTTACTAAATTTCATTTGACAAGTTTTAGGAATTACTTTTCACATAATTAACCAACGTTGCTCCATTTCATGTTTGCTGTGTTTCCAGGGGATGCCACTGGGCAGAATTCAGCAAGTTAAAGGCCTATATGCTTTAGCACTTGTATCTGCAAATATAGTCCCACCTGGGGCTTTCTGGGAGTATTAACCAAACAGCATGCTTTTTTTTTTTTTTTAAACTTTTGTATATGCCTCTAAAGTATAAGGTCTCTTTTTTAACAACATAGGAATAATATCATATGTAAAACAGCAGTAGTTAAAGAATAATATTATCAAACACATAGATAATATTTAAGTATACCCATAAAATGTTTTGGGTTTCTCTTAGGAGGGGGAGGGGGTAGAAGAATTTTTTTTATAGTTAATGCATTCAAACCATAATCCAAATAAATTCCTCACAAGGCATTCAGTTGATTTGTCTCTTAAATCTTTTTAGTATTCATAGCTTTTTTGTTGAGGAAAACTGAGCATCTGACCTCTTGGTCCTTTCACTTCCTGTATTTCGCCAATTGGTACTCTCATATTATTGTCTAATCTATTCTTTTATTCCTTGTATCGCCTATAAACTGGTAGCTAGAACTAGAAGCTTGATCAGACTGAAATTCAATTTTTTGGAAGGATGCTTTTTAAATCAGAGAAAATTAATTGAAATGTATAAGGACAGAATCCAATTTCAGATAAAGGCATAATGCTGCATTTTTGGAGTTATCTGGACTGAAGGTAAATATCCGTATGTTTGCCAGAAATTTTTAGGAAAGGGGCATATCCTAAAGTTGCTCATCAGTAATATCATTTAGTAGTGAAATTAAGCTTCCATTAGAAGGGGAAAGTTTTATAAAAACTGAAGTGACTGATAATAATGCACAACCTATATGACCATCAATAATAACATCACATAAAATCCAGGTGTCATTGACAATGAACGTTTATTCAGATGAGAGCAGATTAGATCATGAGCAGCCAGGGAAATGATTGTATACAGACAGTCCCCAACTTATGATGGTTCAACTTATTTTTTTACTTTCTTATGATGCTAAAGCACTACTTAATCTATACTTTGAATTTTCATCTTTCCCCCCAGGCTAGTGATATGCTGACCCTCTTTGGCGGTGCTGGGCAGTGGCAATGAGCCACAGCTCCCAATCTACCACATAATCATGAGAGCAAATGACAAAAACACTTACATCCATTCTGTACCCACACAATCATTCTGCTTTCCACTTTCAGTACAGTATTCAATAAATTACATGAGACATTCAACACTTTATTTACAAAACAGGCTTGTGTTAGATGACTTTGCCCACCTGTGGGCTAATGTTAAGTGTTCGGAGCATGTTTACGGTGGACAAGGCTAAGCTATGATGATCAGTAGGTTGGTGTATTCAGTGCATTTTCCACTTAATACTTGCAGCTTACGTAACCTCATTATAAGTCAAGGAAGGCCTGTATTTGTAACCAGTTTTGAACTCATCTTGTTTTCCAAAGAGAAGAGGTAGCAAAAGGAGAAGAGACAAGTGCCAGCTTCCATGCCACCCATCCACCCTGGTTACTTAGACACGGAATGCAAAGAGAAACAGATGCATGCCCAGGGCAAATCCAGAAGGATTCTGTCCAAGGAAACTGCAAAACCTGGTGCGAAACTAAACTGAGATTTCTTTTTTATTTTTTAATATAAATTTATTTATCTTAATTGGAGGCTAATTACTTTGCAATATTGTATTGGTTTTGCCATACATTGACATGAATCCGTCATGGGTGTACAAGTGTTCCCCATCCTGAACCCCCCCCCCACCTCCCTCCATTTCACAATTTGTATGGAAATATAAACTGAAATTTCTAAAGGGGGAATTATAAGCTGTTTGAGGTTTTTTGTTCCATGGTCCGGGCTGGCTGCTTTGTGGGCTCACAGAATGGCATGACTTGCTCCTACAGAATTCACACGTGGAGAGAAAAGAAAGGGTGTGTGCACCCGGCACATATGGGCCCCCTATTCCAATACACACACCACCTTAGGGTTCACAAGTCTGATCCTTTCATCTTCTTGCCTAAACATGATGTATGGACTGCCTTCTTTTCTCACACTAATCCAGGGATTCTGACACTGAACGGAACCTAAACCTCTCCCTACTCCATGTAGCTGTTCCCAATAAACTGTACTAAGCATCCTTTTGTGTTCTCATATTTTAGTGAATGATACCTATTAAGTCTATGTATTTACAATTGTCACTGTGAAGCTATAATCCCACTAAAAGTCTTTATGTCAGAATTGAAATTGAATTGTGAGGTGGTATTTTGCTACAAAATAAAATTTCTAGTTCTGTCGCCTCCCCCCTTCAGGAGAAGATGTTAAGGTTTTCTCTTTTATGGTGGAGAATAAGGGAAAAACTGATTTGAAACATCAATGTTTCTAAGTCCAATATATATTTTAAACTATTTAAATGTAATAAATTCTGGCATTGCTTTCCTTTGGCTTCTTTTTTAGAGAGGTCCATCTTCCTGTCAAATAAGATTTTTTTAATACTTGTGACATTTAAAAGCTAATAATTCCATTTATAGATGTAAAGCCCTTAAAATAAATTCCCATCTCTAGAGAAAGAATGGATTATGTAGTTTACTTATGTTTTGTTATTTTAACTAAAATTTCTCTGAGAACTTGGTTAATTAACATGGTTAATTTTTGCTTTTCTTGGGTTGGGTGCTGGGCCTGTGATCCCCAAATGGCATGAAGACCACAGGAGGCTCACTTCACAGTGGTGCACTTAAGAATGCATACTCATAAACCACATCAAAATATACACTAGCCATCAACGTGAAGAAAAAAATAGCCATGCCACAGATCCCAAAATAAAATGGCAGGGAGCAGCATTATACAGAAGGCCATCAACATAAACCGAGGACTCTTGGGGCTTCCCTGGTGGCTCAGAGGTTAAAGCGTCTGCCTGGAATGCAGGAGACCCACATTCGATCCCTGGGTCTGGAAGATCCCCTGGAGAAGGAAATGGCAACCCACTCCAGTACTCTTTCCTGAAGAATCCCATGGAGGGAGGAGCCTGGTAGGCTACTAATCCATGGGGTCGCAAAGAGTCGGACACGACTGAGCGACTTCACTCACTCACTTCACTTCTCCTATGAAGACTTTTCAAAGTTCCTAAAGCAGGTCTGCCCATCAAGGACTATGAAGCACAGCGTGTGTGGCATACAAGGCCACATGATCTTGTACAAGCAAGATCCAAGATAATGTGTTTGCCCTGATGCTAAGAACCAGCGCTAAGAACACATCCTCAACTGCTCCTGCTACCCAGAACCTGGGCAGGAATCCACAGATGATCCGTCAGCCTGACAGAGGTCTTTCAACAACGCTGCCAGCACCAGGTAACTGATAACGTGTCAGAGTCTTATCTGACTCCAGAGTGTCAGATCCAATGATCATGTAACACCAACACTGCTGACAAGGGATATGGTAACTGGATGTTGTGAATGCAACAGGAAATTCACAAAGCATACATTTGAAAGTTTAAGATCAATTTTTTTTTAATTTCATAATGTTTTAAAGAAATAAAGGTTTGCCTGACAGATTCAATGACACCATACTATATCATGAAAAAATCAGTGATACTTTTAAAGGTAAAGGACTGGGTGCTAAGGGGAAAAATGAAATCAACGTTAAGGATACCAAGTCAAATTCTTATAATTTTCAAGAAAGAGGAAAAAGACAGAAAGATAACAAAGAATTAAAGTGAGCAAAATTGAGGGTGCTAATTTAGAGAAAATTATTTTGGTAAATCAAAGAATAAGTAACACATATATGCCTTTCTGGTTGTTAAGTAATTAGTCTCTGAAGTCAGACTGTCTTGAGTTTGAACCCTGGCCCCACTATTTAGTGGCTGCGGGTCTTTAAGGGAGTTGCTGATACTTTCTGTGCCTCTGCTGCTGCTAAGTCACTTCAGTCGTGTCCGACTCTGTGCGACCCCATAGACGGCAGCCCACCAGGCTCCCCCGTCCCTGGGATTCTCCAGGCAAGAACACTGGAGTGGGTTGCTATTCCCTTCTCCAGTGCATGAAAGTGAAAAGTGAAAGTGAAGTCGCTCAGTCATGTCCGACTCTTTGCAACCCCATGGACTGCAGCCTACCAGGCTTCTCCGCCCATGGGATTTTCTAGGCAAGAGGACTGGAGTGGGGTGCCATTGCCTTCTCCTTCATGTCAAATGAGGATAATCATAGTTCCCAGTTTAGCAGGATTATGAGGATTAAATGACCTATGCACAGTCACCACTGGCAGACAACAAATGCTTCATAATTTTAGTTGATGTCAACATAATCTCCGAGCAGTAAGCAGATATTATGCTGCTGCTCCATCCTGAGATATTTGTGCCCCCTAAAGCCAAGCACTACCAGGGCTCTCCAAAAAATGTCTTTCAGGCTAAATTTCCTGTACCAATTTTGGAAAGATAAACAACAAAGAGAAAAATCTTTTGCCATGGGACCATAGGAACTGAATAAAATTGAAAGAGTAATAGCCAGTATGGTGACTGTTTAAAAGCTCACATGTGCTTTCTACTGTAATGAATTTTTTGAATGAGAGTGAATAAAAGAGTGGTTAGAAATTCCACTTGAATAAGTAATTGCCTTAAAAGATCAATCATCTACTGTCAGATATCAAATGTTGAGCCTAAATTATGAGACCTATAGAAAGAACTGGCATTGTTCCAAGGCATTCAAAGTACTTCTCAGTACACTAATGTTAAAAACAAAGACAAAAACATGGTAAATTATTCATGCATCACAATAAAAAGAAAAATATAAATACAAAATATTAATTTCTTTTTTCTCTTTACCTAGAAATAGCTCTACATCAAATATCAGTATATAATTTATCATCATGCCAGAAAATTATTTTGGAATAAGAAGGAAAAACAATCACAAAATTCACCCACCAGTTATTGTTCCAATGACCAAATCAGCCCCATATTTACCTTGCTCATCTGCATAATTCATTTACAGTAATATAACCAAATTTGCTCACAATTATACACACACATATATTTTAATGGTACTTAATCATTTAACTCAGATGACCATTATATCTACTATTGTCGGCAGGAATCTCTTAGAAGAAATGGAGTAGCCATCATAATCAACAAAAGAATCCGAAATGCAGTACTTGGATGCAATCTCAAAAACGACAGAATGATCTCTGTTTGTTTCCAAGGCAGACCATTCAATATCACAGAAATCCAAGTCTATACCCCAACCAGTAACACTGAAGAAGCTGAAGTTCAATGGTTCAATGAAGACCTACAAGACCTTTTAGAACTAATACCCAAAAAAGATGTCCTTTTCATTATAGGGAACTGGAATGCAAAAGTAGGAAACACCTGGAGTAACAGGCAAATTTGGCCTTGAAGTACAGAATGAAGCAGGGCAAAGGCTAATAGAGTTTTGCCAAGAAAATGCACTGGTCATAACAAACACCCTCTTCCAACAACACAAGAGAAGACTCTACACATGGACATCACCAGATGGTCAACACTGAAATCAGATGGATTAGATTCTTTGCAGCCAAAGATGGAGAAGCTCTATACAGTCAAGAAAAACAAGACCAGGAGCTGACTGTGGCTCAGATCATGAACTCCTTATTGCCAAATTCAGACTGAAATTGAAGAAAGCAGGGAAAACCACTAGACCAGTCAGGTATGACCTAAATCAAATCCCTTATGATTATACAGTGGAAGTGAGAAATAGATTTAAGGGACTAGATCTGATAGATAGAGTGCCTGATGAACTACGGATAAAGGTTCAAGATGCTGTACAGGAGACAGGGATCAAGACCATCCCCATGGAAAAGAAATGCAAAAAAGCAAAATGGCTGTCTTGGGAGGCCTTACAAATAGCTGTGAAAAGAAGAGAAGCGAAAAGCAAAGGAGAAAAGGAAAGATATACCCATTTGAATGCAGAGTTTCAAAGAGAGATAAGAAAGCCTTCCTCAGTGATCAGTGCAAAGAAATAGAGGAAACAACAGAATGGGAAAGACTGGAGATCTCTTCAAGAAAATTAGAGATACAAAGGGAATATTTCATGCAAAGATGAGCACAAAAAAAGGACAGAAATGGTATGGACCTAACAGAAGCAGAAGATATTAAGAAGAGGTGGAAAGAATACACAGAAGAACTGTAAAAAAAAAGAGCGTCATGAACCAGATAACATGATGGTGTGATCACTCACCTAGAGCCAGACATCTTGGAATGTGAGGTCAAGTGGGCCTTAGAAAGCATCACTACAAACACAGCTAGTGGAGGTGATGTAATTCCAGTTGAGCTGTTTCAAATCCTGAAAGATGATGCTGTGAAAGTGCTGCACTCAATATGCCAGCAAATTGGGAAAACTCAGCAGTGGCCATGGGACTCGAAAAGGTCAGTTTTCATTCCAATCCCAAAGAAAGGCAATGCCAAAGAATGCTCCAACTACCGCACAATTGCACTCATCTCACATGCTAGCAAAGTAATGCTCAAAATTCTCCAAGCCAGGCTTTAGCAACAACAAAGGTCCATCTAGTCAAGGCTATGGTTTTTCCAGTAGTCATGTATGGATGTGAGAGTTGGACTATAAAGAAAGCTGAGCGCCAAAGAATTGAGGCTTTTGAACTATGGTGTTGGAGAAGGCTCTTGAGAGTCCCTTGCACTGCAAGGAGATCCAACCAGTCAATCCTAAAGGAGATCAGTCCTGGGTGTTCATTAGAAGGACTGATGTTGAAGCTGAAACTCCAATACTTTGGCCACCTCATGCGAAGAGCTGACTCATTTGAAAAGACCCTGATGCTGGGAAAGATTGAGGGCAGGAGGAGAAGGGGACGACAGAGGATGAGATGGTTGGATGGCATCACCGACTCAATGAACATGAGTTTGGGTAAACTCCGGGAGTTGGTGATGGACAGGGAGGCCTCAAGTGCTGTGGTTCACGGGTTCACAAAGAGTCAGACATAACTGAGCAACTGAACTGAACCAAATCATTTGGCTAAGATTTGCTGGGAAATAAAAAAAAAACACTACATAAGGTGACCAAATATGAATTTAGTTTACTTCTTACTTAGATAATAGTTAATTGACTTAATACAAAGGGAAACTAAAATATCTTTTGAAATAACATATCAATATATTTAATATGAAAGCATTTTTTTAATGAATAATTTTTTAAAACTTATGTCTGTCACTTGGCAGCCACCTCTTCTCAAGCTATAATAACAAGAATTTAACACCAGCCTAAGGAGTTTACTTGAAAAACTAGAGAAATTCAATAGAAGGCTCATTATAAGATAAATGAAAAAAAAGTCAATAACTTTTCCACATACTATCAATAAACACAGTGATAGGGAGGAAAAAAGAACTCCTTCATGAGTTCAACAAAACTTAACAATGTATACTGAGACTCACATGAAGAAAATTATAAAACTATGTAGAAAGATTCTCGTCTATTCATTTAACAACAATTTACATAGCAATAGGCTGTATTAAGAGCCAAAAGTACAACACTATATAGGACATTGACCCCTTGAGTTCATGGTTATATAAACAAGCAATCAGAATATTTAATGAAAGACATAATATCCTAAGGGAGTACTAGGAGGAGGGGGAAATAGGGGATAATTAATTCAGGTTGGGCAGTGTTAGGAGTCCTAGAAGAGATGATGCCTGATCTGAAAGATGGCAAAGTTTTGTCAAAATCAGAGAGTGAAAAAATTAAGATATTGCAGGTATCCACAGGCAGTTTGGTGTTACTGGAGCAATCAATTTGAGGAAGGAGTAATGAAAGATAAGAAAAAGATATAAATGGAAAAATAACATTACTAGATGAAATCTTACAATTGTAAAAATGTCAGTTTCTCTCCAGTATTTATACTCAATGCAATTCCAATAAAAAAGCCCAACTTGGAGTAGAGGGAGAATGTGTCCACTCTTCCATTTCAATTGCAACAGTAAAATGTGCCAGGACAGTTGAGACTGAGACTTCTCTGAAATTTTTTAAATAAAAAGGAAGAATAAGCCCTACCTATCAAATCAAAATAGCAGACTGTAAAGTTATAGTTATTAGACAGTACAGTCCTGGCAGAGGAATAGGAAAATAAAACACACACTTCACAAAGAAACCCAGACATACAACTTTGTATGTGATGAAGATGGCATTCCAAATCAGTGGGGAAAGAACATAATAGCCAATAAGTGGTACAATTTTCTTATTCACATACAAAAGGCTAATATCATTAATATACTGAGAGCACTAACACACCAATTCAGAAAACACACTGAAAAAAATAAAACACTCAGAATAGAACTGAAGACAAAAGAATAGACAAATGAAGTAAATACAGAAAAAGATGCTCAAACTTACTAGTTGCCAGAAAATTCAAATTTAAAAATCATAAGAGACCACTCCAGCTTTTGAGCATGAGATACAAAAATTTAAAAACTGATAAATCCAGGATTAGTTAAGAATGTGGAGAGATGGGGCATTGTATATTGGTAGTAGAAATATACCTTGGAACAAGTTTTTTGAAAGGTAACTAGGCAGTACCTTAAAACTAACCAAAGAGAATCTACTTTTAGAATTCAGTGTATATGTGCAAGCATTGCTTATAAAAATGAAAAACTTGAAGCATCCTCAGTATTCATTAATAGGAGAATGGTTAAATAACCAATGGCATATTCCTCACATAGAATACCAATCAAGTCATTAAAAAGAATGAGATAGGTCTGTATAATTAACAGAACTGGACATTTGCAGTGCACTGATGCATCGAAAGAGCAAGCTAAGGAACACCATTATATCAGGGGTCCCTGAGACCACCCTCAGGTTCAATGAAGGACTCATAGGACTCAACATACAGTTGTACCCATAGCTTTATTACACCAAAAGAACACAAAGCAAAATCGGGCAAGGGAAAAGAGGCATGGATGAAGTCCAGAGGCACAAGCTCCGACAGTTTTCTCCCCGTGGAGTCACCTGGACCTCATTCCTCCAGCTACGAAATGTGACAATACATGTAAAATACTGTCCACCAGGGAAACTCATCAGGGACTTGGCGCCCAGGGAAACTACTGGCAGCTGATCACAAAGGCACTCACTGCCTAGGCCTGCTCCAATACTCCAGATATCCAGAGGATAGTGGGTGTCTATCATAAACTATATTGTTTGTACAAAAAACTTAGCTACGGTGAGCCACTCTAATCAGTTCTGGAAATGGTGAGAATCCTCCCAAATTCCAAGTTCCCAGAAATCAGCCAACAGTCAACCTGGCAGGCAGGCCATCCTAAAGGTAAGCGATCCCAGGCCGACTTTGTTAACACTGTACAACCAGGAAGAGTAAAAAGCAAACCACATGCTGGGAAAAAGATGCATTTAGAGTTGGGACAACCACATTCTAGTTCCATCTTCGCTAACTCCATTGTCTCACCTGTAAACGTCATTCTTTTATATATTGGTTCAATGTTTATTGAGCACCTATCATACACTGCCCTAGATGGGAGATGATGCAGAGGTGAATCAACAAAGGCCTTGCTGTCTTGGAGCTGACATTCTATCTACACACGTAGTCTGTCCAGCGGCTGTCAGTGCTGTGCAGAAAAACAAGCAGGGTATGAAGAGCTGGGACCAGGGAAGGAGGGTGGACTGCTGAGTCATTATGGAGAGGTCAGGAACGGCCTCTCTGATGGTTAGCACTGAGCTGCCTCCTCAAGGAAGCAAGGATGGGAGTGTCTAGATTTCTGGAGGAACTGCCTTCTAAGAGGAAGGGAAACCGGCAAAGCCTCAGGAGGATGCTTCACACATGTGAGGAGCAGCTGAGCCCAGAGTAACTAAAGCTATGGGCCATTATCTTTCTTCACAGGATTGTGAGAGGACCCGAAACAATGTGTAAATGTACTTTATAAGCCAAATTGACATTTTTATTCAATAGCTTTAGCCTTGGGGAATTTAAGGTATCATCTATAGGAAATACACTGGGAATTCTGCTTTTTGCCTATTTTGGTACTCAGGTAAGATGTACTCTTTCAGATATTTATAAGAGATTATTCTTTTAATTTACACATACAAGAAAATTTACCATTCAGAAAATATTTAATTATCATATTTTACACTTTGAACATTTGCCATTTAGAAAAAGTAAAAACATCAAGAATCTATTCTATTAATAAAGCTATTAAAATGAGCCTCTTTACCTATTGCACTACAAAGACTTTGAATGACAAATATATTACGTTCAACAATGCCAATACCCCATTATCCTATAGTGAGAGGCTTCTCTGGTGGTTCAGACAGTAAGGTATCCACCTACAATGCGGGAGAGCCAGGTTCAGTCCCTGGGTCGGGAAGAGCCCCTGGAGAAGGGAATGGTTACCTACTCCAGTATTCAGCCCGGAGAATTCCATGGACAGAAGAGCCTAGCGGGCTATACAGTATATGGGGTCGCAAAAAGTCAGACATGACTGAGCAACTTTTTTTTTTTCATCCTGTAATGATGACCTTTAAATCAGTGTAACGAACCATTTCCAACCAATACTAAAATAACTTCTTTTTGTATCCAGCAGACTTCTGGCTTTTCTGCCCTCTCCACTGTTGGCTTGTGGTCTGCGTTGTTGCTTATTTTTGCACACACTGTGAGGTCAGCTCAGGTGAAAAGTCAAGAAAAATATTAGGTTCATTAAGAAGTTCACGTTGTGGGGCGCCCTTGGTGGCTCAGTTCTAAAGAATCCTTCTGCCAATGTAGGAGACATGGGTTCGATCCCTGGTTCAGGAAGATCCCACATGCTCTGGAACAAATAAGCCCACGCCACAACTGCTGAGCCCGTGCTCCAGAGCCTGGAGCCACGGCTGCTGAGCGCACACGCCGCCACTAGCAAGGCTCGAGGGCCCTCCAGCCCACGCTCCACAGCAAGAAAGCCACCGCCGTGAGGAGCCAGCGCGCTGCAACCGGAGAGCAGCCTCCCTCTCGGCAACCAGAGAAAAGCCCACGCAGCGACAAAGACCCAGTGAAGCCAAAAATAAATCAATACGATTCAAAAAAAAAAAGTTCACATTGACCCCTGGATTCACCCTCTCACATGCCAATATGTCATAACTGTCTGTTTTCTGCCTCATCCTATTCGAACCAATGCATATGAAATACATTTCTGTGTGGAAAGAACCATCAGTATCCAACTTGTATTCTCATCCCGTTACATTTTCCTTACGTCTATTTTTATTTTTGAAAAACACTAAGTGAAGTGTTGGTCGCTTAGTCGTGTCTGTTTGTGACCCTGTGGACTGTAGCCCGCCAAGCTCTTCTGTCCATGGAATTCTCCAGGCAATAATACTAGAGTGGGTTGCCATTCCCTTCTCCTGGGGATCTTCCTGACTCAGGGATCAAATCTGGGTCCCCTACATTGCAGGTAGATTCTTTACCATCTGAGCCATCAGGGAAACCCTGAAGTATTATTCTATGGAGCTATGATTTAATGGTCAAATAATATGCAGGGTAATTTGAATCTTTAAAGTTTTGGTTTTGCCTTCCTGTGAAAAAAATAAAGCAAATAATGTAAGAACTGTGGTTTTCTGTGGGTCGAGTCTTTCAAGACTTATTACGCAGCTATGGTTCCTTTCCCTCACCTACACGGAGAGAAAGTCTGGTGTACAATTTGACCATAGGACTGGGTTCAGAAGTGGTAATCACAAAGCCTGGTTGTGAAAATTACGTGCAAACAAATGTACTTCCCAACACTGGGGTAGGGGCACAGCAAGGTAGCTGCAAGCTCAGTGTTCTGCAACACTCAACTTCACCCCAAACCAATCTACCATAAGATATTAACCCTAGTTCCCTTCCTCATGAATCACAGTGGCCTCACTGGTAGTGTCAATGCACCACTGAGAGTGCCTCAGTTTTTATTCCTTGATAATGCAAATTTTTTTCCTGTTCCTTGAGAGGAAAGGGGTGAAGCAAATGATCTGATCTTTGTGGGGGATCCACCTCATCTTGCTCCATGCAAAGCCAAGGTCTTTTCTGCATCTTACACACACCTTCTCTAAAGCAATCATCTCAAGTACAGTAACCATCAGAGCTGATTGCTTTCATTATCACGTCCTCCTGCAACTAGTGCAGTTTCTGGCACAACAGCAGGCAGTTAGTAAATGCGTATTTACTATATGAATGATGCATAAATCTGTGCATGCAAGAGTGAATAAGCAAATGAGTAACGTACAAATCAAAGAACAAGGCAGCAAACGATACAAGTAATCTATGTGACATAAAGAAGGTAGAGGATAAAGAAATGAGAAAAATAGTAAACATTTTATTTTCATAAAACTTGCCAGAATTTAAGGCACAAACATAAAATGCAGAATTATATTTGCAGTCAGAACCTTCTCTTAAATCAAGGACCTCAACTGAGGACAACTGGGAAGGAAGAGAAGCTACAGAGATTTTCAATTGGAAATTCTCTTATACTGCCCTCTCAAAATGAAAAATATTGTAATACCACCACCACCCAAGGCAAGTGAATGGGACAAATTTATGAATATGATCATTGCAGGAAAAAGTCCGACAGCCAACTAATTTTTGACAAGGATAGTGAGAAAACACAAAGGAAAAGGACAATCTTGTCAGTAAATGGTGCTGGGAAAACTGGACAGCCACACACAAAAAAATGAAACTGGACTGCTGTCTTATACCAGTCAAAAAACTACCTCGAAAATATATTAAAGACTGCAATTTAAGACCAGCAGCCAGAAAATGGGACAAAAAAAGCAAATAACCCATTTGAAAATGGGTGAAAGACCTGAACTGACATTGTCCTAAAGACAACATTCAAATGGCCAAGGGTACATGAAAAAGTGTTCAAATCACTAACTATCAGGGAAATACAAATCAAAATCACAATGAGATCACCTTGCACCTAATAGGATGGCTATTATCAAAAAGACAAGAGGTAACCAATGTTGGGAGAAGGCAATGGCACCCCACTCCAGTACTCTTGCCTGGCAAATCCCATGGACAGAGGAGCCTAGTGGGCTGCAGTCCATGGGGTCGCTAAGAGTCGGACACGACTGAGCGACTTCACTTTCACTTTTCACTTTTATGCATTGGAGAAGGAAATCGCAACCCACTCCAGTGTTCTTGCCTGAAGAATCCCAGGGACGGGAGAGCCTGGTGGGCTGCCGTCTCTGGAATCACACAGAGTCGGACACGACTGAAATGACTTAGCAGCAGCAGCAGCAACCAATGTTGGTGAGGATTTGGAGAAAAGGAAACACTGTACTCTGTTGGTGGGAATGTAAATTAGTGCAGCCCACTACAGACAACAATACAGTGGGTCCTCAAAAAGTTTCACACAGAACTATGATGTGATCCAGCAAACCCATTCTGGGGTATCAGTACACCCAAAGGAAATTAAATCAGAATCTCAAAGAGATACATGCACACCCATATTCACTGCGGCTTTATTCACAATAGCCAAGATACAGAAACAACCTAAACATCTTCAAACTGATGAATGAATAAAGAAAATATGGTGTTTGGAATACTGTAATATTAATCCATTAAAAAGAAAAGGAAATCCTGCCATTTGCAACAATATAGATGAACCTAGAGGGCATTATGCTAAGTGAAATAAACCAGACAGACAAATACAAATACTACATGTGGAATCTAAAATGGAAAACGTACAGAAGCACAGCAGAATGGTGGTTGCCAGGGGCTGGGGGAAATGGAAATGGGGGGATATAAGTCAAAGGATACAAATTCTCAAATTAAAGAATAAGTTCTAAGGATCTAAAATGCAGCATGGTAACCATAGTCAACAATACTGTACTGCATACTTGATAGCTGTGAGAGTAGTCTTAAGTGTTCTCACCATTGGGGGGCGGGGGGGACAGCAAACTATGCGAGGTGATAGATACGTTAATCATCTTGATGTCATTTCACAATGTTTATGCACAGCAAAATCAATACATTGCACACTTTAAATATATACAATTATATTCACAAGAAAGCTGTGGGGAAAAATCATTAAAATAAAAAGGAAAAACACTAAAATATTTATTAGAAAACACAGCTTTAAAATATTCCACTTGCAAACTAATCCCGTATGCCACAACTGAATCAACTATAGTTCAATAAATAAAATATTCTACTTGTTATTAATAAGCAAGTTTTAGAAACCTTAATGTATAGGAGAAGATTCATGCAAATACCAGTCCTACTTGTATGATTAAGCAGTATTTTCCGGAAGATCTTCTACTTTTAAACTATGTTTTGACATACATAATGAGCTAATATAAATTCTTTAGAAACTTCCTTTTGTTCTTTTTGCACTTTATCTTTCCTGAATAAAAACTGTGGTCACCAATACTAGGAAAATGAAAATGGTCTGAGATGTCTCCGAGCTGATGGGAGGACCTGCAGCAGTGGGCAGGCACCCCTTAGGTTCTATGCTCAGCAGGATCTCTGAGCAGCTACTTCTGATTTCCATTAAATGTAAAATAAATGGAAGAAGCAGTTGGGAGAGAGCATGGTGACAGGGTTTCATCAATGATACCAAGTTCCCTCTCAAGGTTTCTCCCACAGAAAAGAGCGGAAAGGAGGAACAATCATAATGCCAAGAATTTTAAATAGTTCTTCACCAGCTCCTAAGAGTAGAGAACTGGGAAGAAGCTGCTGGATCCTATCACATTTCCAGAAGGATCCTGCTCTGTTAGAGAACACTGGTCACAGAACACCGAGGCACTCACAGACCTTTCTCGGAATCTCAGTCTCCAGGGCAGGAGCACAAAACGGGTGGCTTAACAGAAATGCATTCTTTCAGAGAGGCTATACGGCCACACTCTCTCTGAAGGCTCTAGAGGAAGATGCTTGCCTGCCTCCTCCTAGCTTCTGAAGCTACTGGCAGTCCTTGGCGTTCCTTGGCTTGAAGCTGCACCACTCCATCATCTGCCTCTGTGGCCACCGGCCTCCTTCCTTGTGTCTCCCTTCTCTGTGTCCAAATTCCCCTCTTCTTTTAAGCTCATTAGATTAGGGCTCATCCTAAAGCGGTATGACCTTATCTTAACTCAACTATATTTGCAAAGACCTTATTCCCAAATAAGGTCCTATTCACCAGTACTGGGTGTGTGTGGGCCAGGTGGGGGTGCTGTCAGGACTTGAACATATCTTCCAAGGGGACACAATTCAATTCTTAACACTCACAAGTAGTTATGAAACAAGGCAAAATATGACCAATAATACAATGAAAAGTATAAAGTACTTTCGTTCAGAAGCTCTAGTGGAGTTAAGAGAGGGCTTTACAGTATATGGATTACAGTGTTTGAGACAGTCTTGGAAGAGAAGAGTATGATTTGTGTCAGCAGATATGCAGCAGAAAGGTGGGACATTGTAAGCTAAGGGAAGAAATGCTATGACGTTTTAAACCAGAGGCAAGAAAGGGTGGATAAGCAGAGAGGAAGCCAGTTTGGTGAAAGCCTTAGCTCTAAGTGTGACACATTGAAAAGGTAGGTGGGAACCAGGGAGCAAGCGGTCAGTTATCTAAATGAGGAGCCTGGGGACTTCCCTGGTGGTCCAGTGGTTAAGAATCTGCCTTCTAATACAGGGGATGCAGGTTCAATCCCTGGTTGGGGAACCAAGATCCCACACGCCACGGGGCAACTGAGCCTGTGCTCCACAACAAGCGAAGCCTGACAGCCTGAACGAAGAGTCAATGAAGCCTAAATAAATAAATACACACATAAAATGGGGAGTCTCACTACACTCAGGAGATGCCTGGTGGCCACCCAGGACTAAAAAGTGGTAGAAAGAGCCCTCTTTTATCATCGCTGCCCGGTTATCACATGGACGCAGTTCACGCAACATGACAGGAGGCTTTCCAAAGTAATTCACGGGATGGTTCATATCATGCTCAGGTAGTATGTGCTAGTCACTCAGTCGTGTCCAGCTCTTTGCAACCCCGTGGCCTCTAGCCCACTAGGCTCCTCTGTCCATGGAATTTTCCAGGCAGTAGTACTCGAGTGGGTTGCCATCTCCTCCTCCAGGGGATCCTCCCAACCCAAGAATCAAACCCACGTCTCCTGCATTGATAGGTACATTCTTTACCACCGAGTAGTTATTGGACTGTTTGTATCGCTCAGGTAACACTTACTGATCCCAGGCTAAGAATTTTCCCTACTTATTCGGCTATCATCTAATATCAGAATTAGAAACAGCTGTAGGGCCCCAGACATTGTGACTACCTGTAGTCTATTTCATTCATCTGCTGAAATGTTTCAAGTTTCCTCTTGAAAATCCAACATTCATTCAAAAGTGTTTACACTATTTGCTTCAGTAAAAGCCTTCTCTAGTATTAACTTGCAAGCTAGCAAACAAAATTTAGTAAGGTTTCTAACTCACAGGAGAACAATTTTTGTAGGTAATTCCTCTCTTCAAAGGAGTATTTCTGGAGTGTAAACCAACTCATTCTTTGAGTTACAATGCTGAGGATCCTCAAACCATAGCTATGCTATTTTTTACAAACAGGGAGAAAGTCATGTGCAAACAAGTACACAGAGTAGAGGATCTAGCTGACAACAATTCTGCTGAAATTCACAGGGGGAATGCCAAGGTCACAACTACTGCATGTAGTCTTGCCTAGCATCCCACATCTGTATTTAAGAACCTTCTCCCCGCCAACCCCCATTTCTTCTAAGCCCTCTTCTAGGATTATGTAATTGCAATTGCTCTATAGAAAAGAGTCCTTGAAACCCTCTGGATTTAGAAGGTCACCTCTCCCACAAAGCTACATTGTGTAGCTTTCAAATGTTTTCAATTCTCTGAGATCAGAGCAACTCTAGTATAGCAAAGCAGATGGAGAAACATTTTTATTTATTTTAAATACAAAAAAACCTGATTATATAGCTGAATGCTGCTGCTTCTGCTAAGTCGCTTCAGTCGTGTCCGACTCTGTGCAAACCCCTAGACGGCAGCCCACCAGGCTCCCCCGTCCCTGGGATTCTCCAGGCAAGAACACTGGAGTGGGTTGCCATTTCCTTCTCGAATGCACGAAAGTGAAAAGNTATCCAAGATGTGTATAAGAGACAGGTCTCCTGGCTTGGCAGGTGGATTCTTTACCACTGAGCCTCCAGGGAAGCCCTGCTAAGTCGTGTCCGACTCTGTGCAACCCCCTAGACGGCAGCCCACCAGGCTCCCCCGTCCCTGGGATTCTCCAGGCAAGAACACTGGAGTGGGTTGCCATTTCCTTCTCGAATGCACGAAAGTGAAAAGTCAAAGTGAAGTCGCTCAGTCGTGTCCGACCCTCAGCGACCCCATGGACTGCAGCCCACCAGGCTCCTCCATCCATGGGATTTTCCAGGCAAGAGTACTGGAGTGGTTTGTCATTTCCTTCTCGAATGCACGAAAGTGAAAAGTCAAAGTGAAGTCGCTCAGTCGTGTCCGACCCTCAGCGACCCCATGGACTGCAGCCCACCAGGCTCCTCCATCCATGGGATTTTCCAGGCAAGAGTACTGGAGTGGTTTGTCATTTCCTTCTCGAATGCACGAAAGTGAAAAGTCAAAGTGAAGTCGCTCAGTCGTGTCCGACCCTCAGCGACCCCATGGACTGCAGCCCACCAGGCTCCTCCATCCATGGGATTTTCCAGGCAAGAGTACTGGAGTGGTTTGTCATTTCCTTCTCGAATGCACGAAAGTGAAAAGTCAAAGTGAAGTCGCTCAGTCGTGTCCGACCCTCAGCGACCCCATGGACTGCAGCCCACCAGGCTCCTCCATCCATGGGATTTTCCAGGCAAGAGTACTGGAGTGGTTTGTCATTTCCTTCTCGAATGCACGAAAGTGAAAAGTCAAAGTGAAGTCGCTCAGTCGTGTCCGACCCTCAGCGACCCCATGGACTGCAGCCCACCAGGCTCCTCCATCCATGGGATTTTCCAGGCAAGAGTACTGGAGTGGTTTGTCATTTCCTTCTCGAATGCACGAAAGTGAAAAGTCAAAGTGAAGTCGCTCAGTCGTGTCCGACCCTCAGCGACCCCATGGACTGCAGCCCACCAGGCTCCTCCATCCATGGGATTTTCCAGGCAAGAGTACTGGAGTGGTTTGTCATTTCCTTCTCCAATGCACGAAAGTGAAAAGTCAAAGTGAAGTCGCTCAGTCGTGTCCGACCCTCAGCGACCCCATGGACTGCAGCCCACCAGGCTCCTCCATCCATGGGATTTTCCAGGCAAGAGTACTGGAGTGGGGTGCCATCGCCTTCTCCATATAGCTGAATAAGTTACTTAAAATATCATTTCATTTTGGTGTCCTATTTCTCCTCCACCACGACATAATTTTCTTAAGGACGAAAGCCTGACATTCAGCTACAAATGATAGAGATCTTTTATAAAGTAAAAGAATGATAAAAATATAAACTTTTAAATAAAAAAGTTTAAATCAAATTCTTTTTCTAACTCCTAATCGATCAACTTCATAAATGGCAGCATCAGTCAATTGCATTACCAGCGACTAGCTTACTGTATCTTCCTCAGTAGGAACTGCAAGATGTCTTTCTCCCTTTCTCACACAGATGGCCCAGCTGGGGCTAGGGAGAAGGAAGTGGTGAGCCAAAGGAGTCTGAGTATGTCCCTCTAACTGGATTTCAAAAGCAAATACAAATCATGTTAGGATAAGCCACTGATTCATATTTTTCAGGCCTTTCCTATAATGGAAATCATGTACGGATAAGCCATTGATTCATATTTTTCGTGACTTTTCTGCCCTCAATTAATTGAGAGGCTTGTTTTCTAAAATTTCCCACTTGACTTCATTTTCAACAACAGCTTTGAGATACAACTCTTATACTATACAATTCACCTACTTAATAAGCACATTTCTTTTTTTTTTTTTTAAGAATATTCACACAGTTGTGCAACCATCATGATAATCAATTTTGGAACATTTCATCATCGCAAAAGGAAACCTGTACCCATAAGTGGTCACATCCATTTCTTCCCTACACCCCAAACCCTAGACAACTACTACATTTTCTCTCAATGCATTTGTCTAATCTGGAGATTTCATATAAAAGGAGTCAATATGTGGTCTCTTGTGACTGGTTGCTGTCACTGAGCACAATGTTTCCAAGGTTCATCCAAATTATAATACATACCAGTGCTTCACTTCTTTTTAACGCCAAATATTCCCCTGCATAAACATAACATCTTATTTATTCAGTAAACAGTTAATACTGCTTTGTTTTCTCTGAACCCAGATTGTGCTTGCTTTTACATTTCAAGTAAAATCATTTCTGCCTTAATCTTATGTCCTTATCTTTAGCTGTCTCTCCTATCGTTTGATGATATTTGCCCCCAACAACCTCCCAGAATTGCTAAAGCGCTGCCACCTATTTGACGTCACCAGATCTGAATCCCCTTCCTTATAAACTATCTTCTTCCTACAATCAAAGCAGAAAATGCCAGCTGTTCCATTTTTACTTCTCTAAAACATAGGCATGTAAACAAGGCCACATTGATCACAAATGTTCATCCCAAAACTTGAATCAAAAGCTAGTGACAAGGATAAGGGACCATTATTCAGAACCCATCATTAGTGTTGGGTGGTCACAACTATAACCAGGCTCCAGAAGGACAGAGCAGTGCCTGATGTGGGCCACACTGGTGTCGGTGGGGCAAGTCGCAGAGTCCCTCGGCGCGGTGGCAGCAGCTCCATCAGTTCTGCAGGGTAATTTGAGGCCCTGCTCCCGGCCCTCTAGCCCTGGGCCTGGTTATCAGCCCCTTCCAGAGAGTCTGGGAGCTGCCAGTACATTTCTAATAAACTCCTTTTCTGCTTTAAATTAGCCCAAGTCAGTTACTATTACTTACAACTAAGACCCAGATTGATATAGTATCTTGATCTACTTAATTTTGCATATTTTGGGCATTATATAATCTAACTATAAACTTCCTATAGATAACTATAAACTGTAACAACATAGTTATAGTTTATAAATATAAACTATAAACCACAGATAGGATCCTATATAAGGAGAATAGATTCAGGGGAAAAAATATATATATATAACATTAACTCTTTGCAGTGAACAGATGCTCATTTGTTCTAAAAGAATTACTGTCAAGGAAAAACTCAGCTGTTCTCCTTTCTATATAGGGAAAAACCCCATTCTCTTTTGCATCTTTCTTTACCTTTAGAAAAAACACTTCACTGCTAGTCACCAAATATGTGGAAGCTTTTTCCTACAACAAGTAATTCTCTGCATCACCAGCTGGGTGTCCTACCATTCAACATAATTCTGACACTGTGTACCCAGAGACAGCATCAGATCCCACAGGTAAGGGCTCAGCCCACCAGACTGTCTCCTCAGACACACACACACACACACACACACAAGTCCAGCTGCAAGCCCAGGTTGTCACCTGTGCTACGCAACCTACTATAGACTGGAAATTCTGATGACCTCGCCCTACCCTACTCCACTGGATTCAATTAATATGGTAGTACAGTTCCCAGAACTCAGGGAAACATAACTTTCATTTACCAGCTTATTAGAAAAGGATATGATACAGGATACAGATCAGAGCAGATGGAAGAGATGGTATGGAGAAAGGGCTTGGAGTTCCCAGGCTCTCTCTGGGAGCACCATCCTCCCAGCACCTCCAAGTGTTCACCAACCTGGAAGCTCCCTGAATCCCATTTTGGTGGGGCTTAGGGAGGCTTTATTACATAGGCACAGCTGATTAAATCACTGGGCATTAGCAACAGACTCGACCGTCCCTCCCTCTAACCTCCCCAAAGGTCAGGAGGGTGGACTGAAAGTTCAAACTCTCTAATCACAGGGTTGGTACTCCTAGCAACCAGCCACCATCCTTAGGCGGGGTCTGAAAGTCATCTTTCTGATATAAACAAAAGAAAAACTTTGGCTCTCAGTTGCTTAGGAAATTCCAGGAGTTTTAGGAGCTCTGTGCCAGGAACGGGCAGGAAAATCAAATATATGTATTTTTTAATTACAAATCACATGGTATATAAAAAATAATATGAACTTTAATGTCAGAAAGAACTACTTTTCATTGCTTATTTGCTGTCACATCTTGAAGTTATTTACATCTCTGGGTCTTAGTTTTTCTCACTGGAAAAAAATGATGATGATCACACATCCTGTAGGGCTATTTCCAGGATGAGAGGTAATATAGCCAACACACCTACTCTAGGATCTGACATGTATCCATGCTAAATAAACTTTTACAGTTCTACCGTCATGATCTATCCATCCTGCCAATGTCAAATCCAAACCCATCTCCAGGAGCTCTTTCTTCCCAGCTAGAGGAAAGTAAAACTCACCCCTGGACCCAACCTAACCAAAGCACTGACCCCGGTGAAACAACATCCTTTTTATTAGTACACGAGTAAGCACACTGTCTTCCCTACATTTCTAATTTCTAGATTTTCTGAGTATCTCCCATCCATGAATTACTGTCCTTATATCCACAAAGGCATGTTTATATTAAGCTGTTAAATTTGACTTTTGTAATGTAGCTGTCCTAACAAAAAGAAAATGCTTAAGGCCGAGTTCAAAGCCACTCAATTATCTAAGAGCAGGTGCTTGCTTCCTTTGACTTGACTGGACCTGGAGTCAAGTGCACGTGTGTCTGTCCTCCTGCTTTGCCAGATGGGCGGGGTGGGCAAAGGGCAGGGAAGACAAACACTAAGGAGGAAATGGAACATTCAGCCACAGAAAGCAGAAGCCCTCCACGCCAATGCACTCCAGAGAGTATCAGAGACACCCGAGGTTTTCACAATCCTCTGATTCAACTGCTTCACTTTACAGGCATAAAATATGAGGTCCACATTGCTTAACTGACTTTCCAAACTCAAGCAATTGTTAATGACAGAGCTAAGGACCAAGTTCTTGCAGATAGTTCAGAGCTTTCCCCACCAAACCATGAATGATAAGAAAAATGATGAGGGACTTGGAGTGTCTTCCCCATCAGCATCAGGACCACAGAGCCTTGTATTACAGCATTCCAGGAATCAGCAGAATGCACCCCTGCTCGCCCAACGCCAATTGCCTGCTGACACCTACGAGGCACCAAGTTAGCTGGTCTCTCCTTAAAATTGAGCCTTCAGACGATGGAACTGGAGGCCATCTGCCTCTCTCCCCATTCAGACACTGCAAGTCTCAAGGGCAGACACCTAAGGTTATGATCATGACAGGCTCTGGGGATGTTAAGGGGTATCTCATAGGAAAGCTTGGGGTACCAAGGTTACCTTGCTTCCAAACTGGATTATGCTTTTTAAATGATACATTGGTTCTTAAGGGACAAGGCCAATCCTCTGCCCCTTTTCCTGCTTAGTCGGTCCATCCGGAACGAAGGATATGTAGCCGTGCTTTAGGCCAGCATGCTGTGAGTGTCCTCATTATTTATGCAGTGGCCCACCCTGTAAGCACAGGTTTTGTGTTGCCCTGTGGTTTCCATTCCCCTCACCCCGCAACACTGACAAGGGTCAGTCAGTTCAGTTCAGTTGCTCAGTCGTGCCCGACTCTGTGACCCCATGAATCGCAGCACGCCAGGCCTCCCTGTCCATCACCAACTCCCGGAGCTCACTCAGACTCACGTCCATCGAGTCAGTGATGCCATCCAGCCATCTCATCCTCTGTCGGCCCCTTCTCCTCTTGCCCCCAATCCCTCCCAGCATCAGAGTCTTTTCCAATGAGTCAACTCTTTGCATGAGGTGGCCAAAGTACTGTAGTTTCAGCTTCAGCATCATTCCTTCCAAAGAAATCCCAGGGTTGATCTCCTTCAGAATGGACTGGTTGGATCTCCTTGCAGTCCAAGGGACTCTC
>SJYT01081293.1:141543-201952 GCA_006410635.1 Cephalophus harveyi
ATGAGTCAACTCTTCGCATGAGGTGTCCAAAGTACTGGAGTTTCAGCTTTAGCATCATTCCTTCCAAAGAAATCCCAGGGCTGATCTCCTTCAGAATGGACTGGTTGGATCTTCTTGCAATCCAAGGGACTCTCAAGAGTCTTCTCCAACACCACACTTCAAAAGCATCAATTCTTTGGCACTCAGCCTTCTTCACAGTCCAACTCTCACATCCATACATGACTACTGGAAAAACCATAGCCTTGACTAGATGGACCTTAGTCAGCAAAGTAATGTCTCTGCTTTTGAAAATGCTATCTGGGTTGAACATAACTTTTCTCCCAAGGAGTAAGCGTCTTCTAATTTCATGGCTGCAGTCACCATCAGCAGTGATTTTGGAGCCCAAAAAAGTAAAGTCTGGCACTGTTTCCACTGTTTCCCCATCTATTTCCCATGAAGTGATGGGACCAGATGCCATGATCTTTGTTTTCTGAATGTTGAGCTTTAAGCCAACTTTTTCGCTCTGCTCTTTCACTTTCATCAAGAGGCTTTTTAGTTCCTCTTCACTTTCTGCCATAAGGGTGGTGTCATCTGCATATCTGAGGTTATTGATATTTTTTTCCGGCAATCTTGATTCCAGCTTGGTTTCTTCCAGTCCAGCGTTTCTCATGATGTACTCTGCATAGAAGTTAAATAAGCAGGGTGACAATATACTGCCTTGACGTACTCCTTTTCCTATTTGGAACCAGCACTGGCATCTATCAATTGTTGGGTAGGGCCAAGTCTTGGCCAAGATGGTAGCCCCCAGCAGCATTGTTCATGGAAGTATTTGAATGTTCCCCAATATTTCTCCCACTAGTGTCTATATCCCTAGGGTAAGCCTCATCCTCCATCCCACCCTGCCTCCAGAAGACTCTCCAAAGCCAGGAAGGAGGACTGGACCAGCATCATATCAAACTACTCCTTTCACCCTGGAGGGCTTCCCTGGTGGCTCAGCTGGTAAAGAATCTGCCTGCAATGTGGGAGACCTGGGTTCAGTCCCTGGGTTGGGAAGAGCCTCTGAAAGGAACAGCTGCCCACTTCAGTATTCTGGCCTGGAGAATTCTATGGACTATAGTTCACGGGGTCAAAGAGTCACGGGTTCAAAGAGTCAGACATGACTGAATGACTTTCACTTTCACTTTCCTGGTACCCATGAGATTTTGTGTGTGCCCTTTAAGGGTGAAGTGTCTATTTCTTTCAGTTCCATGGGGCTCCTGCAATTAGGCCCTGATAGCCTTTAAAGCCAAATGTTCTGGGCGCTAATCTTCCTGGTGTCAGGCCCCCCAAGGTGGGGAGCCTTATGTGGGGCTCAGAACTCTCACACCTGTGGCAGAACCTCTGCAATATAATTATTCTCCAGTTTTTGAGTTGCCCATGGAGTATGAGATTTGATTATATCATGTCATCCCTCCTACATTTTGTTGTGTTCCTTCTTTATGTCTTCAGTTGTTTGAAGAACTTTTCTGAGAGGGTTCAGTCTTTTTCACTGATGGTTGTTCTGTAGGTCATTGTGACTTGGGTGTGCTCAGAAGAGCAGGTGAGATTAGGATCTTTCTACTCTGCCATCTTGGACACTCTCCCCCTGTTCAGTCTTTCTGATGGTTTACTCATTAATGTTTATTCTTGAGTGCCATACTCATTCATCCTATCTGACCTTTCTCCATCCTGGGGCCTTTGGATTTACTTTTGTTATCATTATATGCAGAATATTGAAAAGTAAGCATCCCATGTGTAGGATAAATGTATTTTTAATTTCACTCATTGATTTCCTCTTTATTGGGAATTAGGAGATATCAGATTCATATGCCAATATCCTCAGGTAATAATGGAGTAGTTAAAAAATCTTTTTGCCATAAGATATATTTATAAGTATTCTGCTGCTACTGCTGCTAAGTCACTTCAGTTGTGTCCGACTCTGTGCGACCCCATAGACGGCAGCCGACCAGGCTCCCCTGTCCCTGGGATTCTCCAGGCAAGAACACTGGAGTGGGTTGCCATTTCCTTCTCCAATTCAGGAAAGTGAAAAGTGAAAGTGAAGTTGCTCAGTCATGCCCGACCCTCAGCGACCCCATGGACTGCAGCCTTCCAGGCTCCTTTGTCTATGGGATTTTCCAGGCAAGAGTACTGGAGTGGGGTGCCATTGCCTTCTCTGTATGAGTATTCTATATACTGACAATCTGAATGAAGAAGAACATAAACGTGACCTTTCTTTCAATCTTTTGAAAGAGCTTTTCTTTGAAGTTTTTAAACTATACAATATACAGGAAATTCCCTATTCAAGAGAAAATAGCAAAATCCTTGTTTTATGTTTGAGAATGAAACTTGAGCATATAGCTACTTGGTGCTAAGTAGACTGGATGTTTGAATCTCTTGGCTTCTATAAGTTGAAGGTAGGCAAGTCAAGGTTTCAACACCTAAATAAGTAAACTTGATTCATTGTTCTTTGATTTTTTCTGGGACTGGATTCTGCAAGCAGAGTACACTATTTACTCTCTAGCATTCAACAACTTTTAATATAGGGTAGATGATGCCTTTAATGACACCAATAGCATTAAAGATATTTTGCCTGGAAAGTTGTTGTTGCTTTTCAGTCGCTCAGTTGTGTCTGACTCTTTGCAACCCCATGGACTGCAGCACATCAGTCTTCCCAGTCCTTCTCTGTCTCCTAGAATTTGCTCAAACTCATGTCCATTGAGTTGGTGATGACATCCAACCATCTCATCCTTCTCCTCCTTCTTTCAGTATTTCCCAGAATCAGGGAAAGATTTCCAGTGAGTCAGCTGTTCACATTAGGTGGCCAAAGTATTGGAGCTTCGACTTCAGCATCAGTCCTTCCAATGAATATTCAGTGTTGTTTTTCTTTAGAATTGATTGATCTCCTTGCAGTCTGAGGACTCTCAAGAGTCTTCTCCAGCACAGCAGTTTGAAAGCATCAGTTCATCAGCATGAAATCTCTTTATGGCGCAACTTTCATATCCATACATGACTATAGAAAAAAACATAACTTTGACATTTGCCTGGAAAGTAAACAGACGTTAATTCCCACCTTATATGTAGACTGGGAGCAGGATAGAAAGAGATCAAAGTACTCATGTTAGCTGTTACTTATGTATCTCCTAAATGTGAGGTCAGTTTGTTCTGACATTAAAACTGAATTTAGCTAGTCTTAATTCAGCAAACATTTTTCTGGTTGCTATTTATATGTAAAACATCCTACAAAATACAGTGGGGAAATTAAAGATGAGAATTGAACTGTAAAAGTCTATTTTGGGAAGCTGTTTCTCTGGGAACTCTTTATTGGTCCTCCTTCATTGATGGCTATGCTAATTTTAAAGAGTTTAGGTAATTATATAATAGAAATGCTGGGTGCATGTTGAGTCTACTGAGCAGCCCGGAGACTCTGAGACAACCATGCTTTTCTGGATCCATGGTGACAGGTATAAGCCAGGGAAAACCCCTGCTCCCAGTACAGCACTTAATATATAGTCAACAGTCCAGAATTGTATAGAGTGAGTAAGATTTTGCAAACTGGAGCCCTTCTCCCAGGATCTAAGTGATGACAGACTGGTTCAGGCTTGAAGACCTAGAGTCAGACTAGAAAAAAATTGCTTTGATTCCTTTTTAGTTAATCAATTGAGCATTACTTTACTAGCGTGTGAGATGAATGCAATTGTGCAGTAGTTTGAGCATTCTTTGGCATTGCCTTTCTTTGGAATTGGAATGAAAACTGACCTTTTCCAGTCCTGTGGCCACTGCTGAGTTTTCCAAATTTGCTGGCATAATGAGTGCAGCACTTTCACAGCATCATCTTTCAAGATTTGAAAGAGCTCAACCGGAATTCCATCACCTCCACTAGTTTTGTTCATAGTAATGCTTTCTAAAGCCCACTTGACTTCACATTCCAAGATGTCTGGCTCTAGGTAAGTGATCACACCATCATGATTATCTGGGTCGTGAAGATCTTTTTTGTACAGTTCTTCTGTGTATTCTTGACACCTGTTCTTAATATCTCCTGCTTCTGTTAGGTCCATACCATTTCTGTCCTTTATCGAGCCCATCCTTGCATGAAATGTTCCCTTGGTATCTCTAATTTTCTTGAAGAGATCTCTTGTCTTTCCCATTCTGTTGTTTTCCTCTATTTCTTTGCATTGATCGCTGAAGAAGGCTTTCTTATCTCTTCTTGCTATTCTTTGGAACTCTGCATTCAGATGCTTATCTCTTTCCTTTTCTCCTTTGTTTTTCGCCTCTCTTCTTTGGCACATACCCACATCTATTCATTTATGTATTTTTATAGCTGCATGCTTGAAGAATAAAGTGGCTCCCATGGACAGAGGAGCCTGGAGGGCTACAGTGGGGTCACAAAGAGTCAGACATGACTGAAGTGACAGCACAGAGCACATGGCTACATGCTACAAAGTTGTGACAGAGACCAGTACTCCACAGAACCAAAAATATTCACTATACAATCCTTTATTAGATAAAGGTCTATACAACAGTACCTGATCTAGGCAATAGCCAACATTTTATGAGTACTTACTATGCTCCAAGTACTGTGTGAAACATTTTTACTTGCTTTTGTTCATCTAATCTGCAAATTAAGACTATTCTGCACTTTTTGGGTGAAAAATCTGAGGCACAGAAAGAGTTACTTAAGTAGTATGGAGTGGAAGTAGGTTTGATATAATAATTTTCTCATACAGACGCTCATGTTTATGAATTCTGTGCCAAATTTCTTCTTCACATGCCCTATTACCATCCAAGCCCACCACCACTCTCGTTACCCAGGGGTAGGCAAAATACAAAGCCCACACTCTCATTTTTCCATAGCCTGATTCAAGTCCCACTCGCTCTGCACTGTGGGTGGAGGGCTTCTCATCCTGTCTCCCACTGCTGTCATTCCCCTCTCTCCAGGCATGAATGAAGCCAGAGTAGCAGCAGATTTTTTTTCCCATGGGAGCCCAGGTCCATGTGATGTTACTCAGCTTTACAGAGTTGAGGGCCAAACCTAATTCATGAATTAATTACACCCAAAACCAAAGTTATTACTCCATTTACAAGGAGATAGAAAACGGAGAAATTCTTTTAATTGGACAACAGTTTCCCAGGTGGTCTCAAGTCTCACTGCTATGGTTACTTTAGCTTAATGTTCACCTTGTCTTTGACTTTAGAGTCTCAGATTGTCTTGGAGCTCTGTGCCATCAACTCAGTGACCTCTGACACAAGCCACTGGCTGTACCTGCAGAAATTCTAGAACCATACTTGTCGCCTGACTCGCCAGTCCTATGCCCTGATGCCCCACACACCACTCTCATCCTTTTTATCTAAGTGGCCACCACCAAAGCAGCAAATTTACCTATTTGGTAAACAAGGAAGCTAAAAATAACATAAAAGAAAGAACTAGTATTCTACCTCTAGGATTGTATTCTCAATCCAGACCTTCAGTTGGACAAATAGTTGCCTAAATTGTATCATTCTTAGATATGCCATCTGTTAAGGAGTCATAAAAAGTCCACAGATTTACAGAAGTATGAATAAAAAATGACAGATTTACAGAAGTATGAATAAGCCTTGAAAAATGTAAAAGACTGTAGAAATGTAAAATAAAAGTTATCATTTTCAAGTATAAACTATGTATCCTGGTTTACATTAGTGTGCTAACTTTCTCAAACACTAAAGACATTCTTAGGCTGTGATTCAGGATCCAAATTTTAATGCTAATCAAGGCCTTATTTATACAAATAACCCTAAATGATACACCACCAGAAATAGCAATAAAACAAGTTGGCAAAGATATAACCAGAGTCCAGACAACAGGACATAATCTACCCATACACACGTTTGGACATATGTTTTCCTTTCCAGTAAAAAGAGACTGAAATGTTAAATAACCTCATCACAAAATTTTTCTCTAATTCCTCATTTATTTATTCACCAAATATTTATTTAGTGCCTACTCTAGGTCCAGGTCTATGCAAAGCAGTACATGCAGAAAAGTGAACAGAACAAAGCTGCGAGTTTAGTAAATACCAAATTTTTAAGAATCTGACATCCAACCTCCAAGAAATGTCAATTGCAATTTTTTTATTGGAGTTTTATTTTAAGTTTTCAGTCAGACATATTAGATGGTTTACCAAATAGTAGTTGGACTTCTAATCCCACTTTGTGTTTGGTGGATATAT
Source organism: Cephalophus harveyi (assembly GCA_006410635.1). NCBI lineage: Eukaryota > Metazoa > Chordata > Mammalia > Artiodactyla > Bovidae > Cephalophus > Cephalophus harveyi. Next base: position 147,744 of record SJYT01081293.1, read on the forward strand.
TATTTGCCTGGTTGGTGGGGGTGGTGTGGTAAGTAGCTGTCATGGTCTTTTTTCACTTTATATTTTGTCAGTCTTTTCTCATCTTACATTTCAATTTTGTTGTACTGAAATATGTTTGTCTCTTCTGACATACATCGCCCCACCATGCTGCTGCTACCGCTGCTAAATCGCTACATTCCAAGGCCAAATTTGCCTGTTACTCCAGGTGTTTCTTGGATTCCTACTTTTGCATTCCAGTCCCCTGTAATGAAAAGGACATCTTTTTTGGGTGTTAGTTCTAAAAGGTCTTGTAGGTCTTCATAGAACCATTCAACTTCAGCTTCTTCAGCGTTACTGGCTAGGGCATAGACTTGGATTACTGTGATATTGAATGGTTTACCTTGGAAACGAACAGAGATCATTCTGTCATTTTTGAGATTGCATCCAAGTACTGCATTTCGGACTCTTTTGTTGACCATGATGGCTACTCCATTTCTTCTGAGGGATTCCTGCCCTCAGTAGTAGATATAATGATCATCTGAGTTAAATTCACCCATTCCAGTCCATTTTAGTTTGCTGATTCCTAGAATGTCGACGTTCACTCTTGCCATCTCCTGTTTGACCACTTCCAATTTGCCTTGATTCATGGACCTGACATTCCAGGTTCCTATGCAATATTGCTCTTTACAGCATCGGACCTTGCTTCTATCACCAGTCACATCCACAACTGGGTCTTGTTTTTGCTTTGGCTCCATCCCTTCATTCTTTCTGGAGTTATTTCTCCACTGATCTCTAGTAGCATATTGGGCACCTACTGACCTGGGGAGTTCCTCTTTCAGTTTCCTATCATTTTGCCTTTCCATACTGTTCATGGGGTTCTCAAGGCAAGAATACTGAAGTGGCTTGCCATTCCCTTCTCCAGTGGACCAAGTTCTGTCAGACCTCTCCACCATGACCCGCCTGTCTTGGGTTGCCCCGCGGGCATGGCTTAGTTTCACTGAGTTAGACAAGGCTGTGGTCCTAGTGTGATTAGACTGACTAGTTTTCTGTGAGTATGGTTTCAGTGTGCCTGCCCTCTGATGCCCTCTTGCAACGCCTACCATCTTACTTGGGTTTCTCTTACCTTGGGCGTGGGGTATCTCCTCACCGCCGCCCCTCCTGACCTTGAACGTGGGAGACAGCTCCTCTAGACTGCTCCTTGGACGCAGGGTGGCTCTTCCCGGCCACTGCCCCTGGCCTCGGACGTGGGGTAGCTCCTCTCGGCCGTTCCTGCACCGTTGCAGCCTGGCACACTCAGCCGCTGCCCCTGACCTCGGACGTGGGTAACTCCTCCTGGCCGCCACCCCTCGGGCATGGTCCTCCCGGCTTCTGCCCCTGATCTCGGACGTGGGGTAGCTCCTCCTGGCCGCCACCCCTCGGGCATGGTCCTCCCGGCTTCTGCCCCTGGCCTCAGATGTGAGGTAGCTCCTCTTGGCTGCACTACAAGTCTAAATTCAGCTGTTTGTAAGAATCGGAGAGCAGAAGTTGTTCCCCTCAGGTCCTGATAATCCTTGAAAGTAATGAGGCACTTGCTGTACTCCCCTAAACCTCTAAATTCCCAACATTACAAGATTTTTAAAAAGGTGAAAGTGCTAGAAGAAAACATGGGTAAAACTTATTTTTATAACCTCGAGGGTGAAGATGACCTTTATAAACATGATACAAAATGCCTGTGACTCCACAGCATGTAAAGCATCTGTATAGCCAAAAGCCTGAAGTCAAAAGACAAAGGACAACAGAAGAGAAACATCTGCAACACAACAGATAAAAAGACTGTTCACCTTCTACAATGTAAACCTTATAAATCAACTTTTTAAAAATGCTTCAAATAGTAAAATAGATACAACACAAAATATACCATTTTGATCATCTTTAAGCGCACAGTTCAGTGGTATTAAGTACGTTCACACTATTATACAACCATCACGTCATCCATCTCCAGAACACTGAAACTCTGTACCCATTAAACAATAAGCCCCACTCCCACCTTCCCCAGCCCCTGGCAACCCCCATTCTACTTTCTGTCTCTATGAATGTGACTACTCAAAGGACCTCATGCAAGCACAATTATGTGTGTCCTTTTCAGTGACTTATTTCATTCAGCATGTTTTCGGGATTCATTCATGTTGTAGTATGTGTCAGTATTTCCTTTCTTTTAAAGGCTGAATAACATTTCATTCTATGTATAAACCACATGGTTTTTGTTTTTTTTTAAGAATTTTATTATTTTTATTTATTTGGCTATGGTGAGTCTTCATTGAGGCAAGCCGTATCTTTGTTGCCATGTGTGGGCTCTTGGCCATGGCATGTGGGATCTAGTTTCCTGAACAGGCATTGAACCTGAGCCCCCTAAAGTTCGGAGAGTGGACTCTTAGTCACTGGACCACCAGGGAAGTCCCTACACCACGTTTTATCCATTCATTCAAGGGTCGTTTACTCGGTTTCCATATACCGGCTATTGTATACAAGTCAATGTTTTAAAAAGACAAAGAATCCAGTTAATGGACAAAACTCAGGAGGTTAAGAGCCCAGCTCCTCCAGAGGACTGTTGCTGGGGAAGAGACACCAGCTGAGACAGGAGCAGTCCTGTAGGTTTGGAGTGACAAGGCTGGAGATCTGAAACGTGACTTGTGTCCCTCGCCCAGTTCTTGCTGAGTTCTGAAGACGCGGCAGGGACTACCGTGCTTTCGCATATTTTCACCATCCTCTCCAGCAGCCTGCCCCCACTCTGAGTTGCCTCCTGGGCTGTCCCTCAAATGACCTCCCCAAGCAGTACTTATTTTTTTGGTGCTTGAGGCAGTTAGTTATCTGGTCACAAACCTGCTTAAGTTCTGAGTGGCCAGGTCCTACACCTGTTTTTCCCTTAAGCCTTATTATTTTAGTGTGTGATTTTGCAAAATTCCAGGTTCCTCAAGAAGGCAGGCAGTAGAAACAGCTTCACTTCCCTACCCAGGAACAAAGAAGACATTTCATACCTTCTACTTTAGAGAGAGGGAGAAAGCTGGGCAACAGGCAGGCAATTCAGAGAAAAATACACAAGTAAAACACTTAGGGGACACGGGAGGGGAAGTAAGAGCTCTCACGTAAATAAACTATTTGCCCATTTGTTATTATAAAATGATTTTACACTAAATACGCTAACAGTAACATGAATGAATAATGATATGTTACTAGTTCAGGGTTTGAACCAGAAAGCAGGAATCTTTTCCTCCCATTAACAATAACACCTGCTGGAAGATACAAAATTGTCATCTACAAAGGTGAGAGCTTCTTAACTGCAGACACTGTCAGCACTGTTCCTTGGAATTAGCAACTTAGCTTTAGAAGTGACAGAATTTTGGCTAGATACTAAAAAGAGTCAGTTATATTCTCACCCCTGTCAAGCTACCAGGTAAAAATCATCTAAGTATTTTTTTAATGTTTAAAAATCAATGCACTTTTAGAATGACTAAATTACTATAATCTAAAAGGTATATAAAATTATAAACCCAACTTTACATTTATTAGGACTCCTTTTTTTAAGCATTAGAAGCCTATGCTTAGTAAGCAAGGTGTGCACGCATGCTCAGTTACTTCAGTCGTGCCCAGCTCTTTATGACCCTATGGACCATAGCCCACAGGCTCCTCTGTCCGTGAGATTATCCTTGCAAGAATACTGGAGTGGGTGGCCAGTTCCTACTCCAGGGCATCTTCCCAACCCAGGGATCGAACCTGCATCTTCTGCAGCTCTTGCACTGGCAGATAGATTCTTTACCACTTGAGCCGCTTGGGAAGCCCTAGTAAGCAAGGTACTGCCTGTTAAAATGAGTCTCTTTCAGGGGTCCCCTTGGCCTCTGTGGGAGGCATACCTTCCATCTTTTTCTCTGAGATCTGTTAATGGGGAGCTCCTGGTAGCATTAAGAACAGAGAAAGTGGGAAGTTGGGAGTTGGCTGGGAACTTTGTTGGAAGACTGCTGAGTTGTCTATTTAGAAATCAGCCCCAAGGAAATCAGAAGAGAAACAAAAAAATAATACAAAACAAACCCATTTACCACATATCCAATATCTGCAAAGTTTGGGCCTGGTGCTCTAAGAATCAGGAGAAAAGCGGATGGACGTTAGTTCCCGGGGGCTGAAGATCACGCTCCCAGCACTGGTGCCTGTTTACCTGTCCCGTGGCTAAAGCGACGCCAGCAGAGGCTTCCTTCCTCACAGACACTAGTGGAATTTCTGCTCCAGGATTTCAGAAGGTGACTGATTACACCTCACCTCATAAATGCCCAACTCACCAAAACGAGCCTTACTCATTCTGCCAGAAGGAGATCTGTATCAGGGACACAGTGGTGAGGCTGGAATAAAAGGAACATTCTACAGAGTGCACTGAGGCACTGACTCCTACAGGGACAGACCTGAAAAGAAACCAGAGTTGTCCAAAGTCCAGCCAAGAGGAGGCAGCTCTGACGAAGATGGAGGGGACACACGAGTTCCACCACCACTGCCAACTGTTCATCGTTTCAACTCTCTATCTGCCTTCTTCTGGGCAGATATCAAGATCATGAACATCCACTATTAAAGTGCCTTGAGCTCTTTGGAAGGAAAGCAACCTTACCTGAATGAACCATGACTCAGCACTGAATTAGGGGAGAGAAGCTAAAGCAGGAAGAACAATTTCAAAAACTAAGCTTCACTACTGAATCCAATTCATTAAAACCCTCTCACAATATTTACAGATATTAAACCAATGTTCCTTATTCCTCTGGGGACCAGCTCCAGCACTCCCACTTTTCTTTAGCATTCTCAGCATCAAAACCCTGTCTGTGCCCACACTATGTTAGGGGTCAAGCAAAACACATGGTTAAAGCTTGCTCCACAGACTAGGTATCACCATGAAGGCAGCTTATAAAAACCAGCACTGGACACCTTGTAAGGAACAAGAGAGGACCACAGGCACGACATGCTCAGCAAAATCAGCAGTGTCATTAGCTGTCACCCTCATCTGTGACATCTTGTGTTTCCTTTATTTTGATGAGATACATTTAGACCAAATATTTCACATAGCCTTTCACAGGGCACTGCACATCTTTCATTCAAAATGACTCAGAAATAATGCAATGCCTGGAAAAAGAGGCATTTTATCCAGTATGCCAAGACCAAATGGGAACAATTCTGTTAATAGCATATGTGACATTTGAAATCTAAGGCACTCCTGGGGCCAGGGTCTTAAAATAAGAAGCTCTGCATCATAAACTGAGACAGTTAAAGAGCTAAACACAATGGTCAATATCACAAAGCTTGCAAAGTTAAAGCAGATATTATTTAAACATTGAGAAGCCATTGTGTATTTGTCTAATAGGCAATATGAGAAGATTAAACTCTTTTTCTAAATTACACAGAAAAGTGGGATGGCAATTAAGAATCATCTTAGCAAACTTCCCAATCCTTAGAGGCTGACAACTAGCTGGTGACTTACATAGTTTCCTTGATTATTCTCAGTTATATACAGAGAGAGAGAAAGAGAGAGATGAAACCCAAGTCGGTTTATTCTTTTTAGAGTGGATCTTCCAATAACTGGAGTTGAAGGAAGTAAAGGGAAGAAACTCCAGGCTTCAAGAAGGATCTGTGACGCCTGTGTGTTCCCTGCGTAGTGTAAGTTACCCATGGGTCTTTGGAAGCTGAAACTGCACAAGGGAAAGGAAATGAGAGACACATGTGCCTGAAATGCAGTTCTACAACTCATCAGCTCTGTGACCTCAGTAAGGTTAACTAATCGCCTAACCTTCTCATCTGTAAAATAAGAGTTAAGCCTATCTGCTTCATAGAATGAGTCCAGTAGAAGTGAAAGAACACAGAATGTCTTTCAGAAGAGCACAATCGTTAGAGCTCCCTACATGCTCTCCCTGTTCACCACTTACCAAGGTAACAGACCACACCTGGAAGGCATCCCTAAGCAATTTGGTAGTTTTTACTTACTATTTTACAATGATCAGTTATGGGGCAGTAGTTATTAAAATTTGGTTTATGAAAAAAAATTTTTTAATATAAGAAATGGAAAACATTTTGTAGCAAAGATTGTTTAAATATAGGCATCTGAATGAGATTCTTCACAAAGTTATTATTTATAATTATATATATTATTTATAATATATAAAACATGTTATTTATTATTCATAATTAAATGTTAGAGACAATTCTTGGTAAAAGGGCAAAACTACAGTATGACACATTACCAAGTATGGATTTCCCCCAACACGTAACCTAATTCCTCTCAAAGAGGGCACCTTAGTTGCTGTTCTGCCCATGTGGAATGCTTAGCTGTTCTAATCTTAGCTCTTTCATGTTCTCTTTGAAGGAAGAAGCTTGTCTTTCACTGCTAATTGACCAAATCAATCATTACACTCAGACTGATGACACACGACACTCACGTGTACGATGCTGATGGACTGATGTCCTGATGGCAAAGGAAAAAACCTGAGTCCTAGAGGTCAGTGACTAGAATCCATATTTGGCAAGATCCTTCTAAAATTCATTAGTAAAAATAAAATACTCATTTATATAGTCTGAACATATTATTTATATATTGTTGCATAAAAGACATAAAAGGGAAAAAATAATATAAAGGGGCTTTAACTTAAACATAGCAGCCATGTCTACTTGAAAACAAAGGTGAAAGTGAAGTCGCTCAGTCGTGTCCAACTCTTTGCGACCCCGTGGACTGTAGCCCACCAGGCTTCTCTGTCCATGGGATTTTCCAGGCAAGAGGACCAGAGTGGGTTGCCATTTGCTTCTCCAGGGCATCGTCCCGACCCAGGGATCGAACCTGGGTCTCCCGCACTGCAGGCAGACGCTTTAACCTCTGAGCCTTTTAAATAAAGGATGAAACCAAATGTTCAACTTTTGAACTGACTGGTTTTAAAGAGAGTAGAAATATACATATAGATGCCAAATAACACTGATTACCAAACAGTCAGCAATACAATTGTCCAATTAAGAAAGAAGGTTAATAGAGAAAATCAAAACATCATTAATTTGGGACTGTACAGCACATTATAGAACATAAGGGGCTTTGAGCAGATTTACATTCCTAATTATGTTTTGCTTAATCTAATATTAAAATTGCCTTGCAGTATTTCCTCAGCCTCGTGGTGGGATGACTAGCAATACTTTAAGTGGCAAGTGCAGGGAGCCTGGGAGGAGATCTAACACAGGAAGTCTCTCATATACAAATCACCCGAAGTCATTAAAGTTTACATGTTTATACTCAGCCCACTGAGTCATAATAAAATGACCAATAATATAATTAGTCTTGGCATCTTGATTGCTTTTCCCATAAAATCAGAAACAGGGCAAGAATGCCCTCTCCCATCACTTTGAGAACACAAAAGGAGACTTGAGTGCATGAAAAGCTGCCCCCTGCTCTTGCTAAGGACATCTCAGCATCATCAAAGGGTACAAGAATGGAAAATGGGACCTACAGACAATGTAAATAGGTGAGGAGGCATAAAAGACCATTCTTCTTCTCTCAATTCTGAAAAGACAACTGATGCTTAAAGCAAAAGTAACAACATTTTAAGAAGGAGTTCATTACTGTATGTGGAAGTAAACAATAGCACAGTGAGGAGGAAGTGAATGGGATTAAATTTACATTTGAGGACTCTGAAGAGTAAAATGTCAGTTCTTCTTAAGTTAATGTATCAATTTCAGGAAACCCCCCAAGATGGCAATGAGCTCTTTTACAGTAGTTGTGTTTTTTTTTTTTTTACAGTATTTTTGTAGTTGTTCTTTTTAAAAAAAAGTTCAAATGTGAAAATAAAGATACAAGAACAGCTAGGAGGACATCAAAAAAAAAGTCATGAAAAAATATTAAAACACATTAAAAAGCCTCTTTGGGGGCTTCCCTGGTGGCAAAAGTAGATAAGAATCCATCTGCCAATGCACAGAGAACATGGGTTCGATCCCTAGTCCAGGAGGAGTCCACAAGCCACGGGGCAACTAAGTCAGTTTGCCACAACTACTGAGCCTGCGCCCAAAAAACCACAGCTACTGAAGCCCATGTGCCTAGGGCCCATGCTCCACGATCATGAGAAGCCCAAGCACTGCGACAAGAAGTAGACCCTGCTTGCTACAAGTAGAGAAAACCCGAGAAAAGCAACAAAGACCCAGCACAACCAAAAATAAGTAAAATTTTAAAAGGAAAAGCCTCTTTCATTAAAAGGGTAGGTAGTACACAAATACACAGAGATGCCCCTGGAACAGAAAGTCCACAAATAAACCCATCTCTGTCATAGGAAGGAGATGTATCTCAAACCACTGAGGCAAAGACAGTTGTTTGAAAAAACAGGATTGGTACAAATGGATAGTTATTGAAAAAAAGATAAAATGAGACCCATTCCTCAAACCATACAGGAGAATAAACTCCAAATGCACCAGAAACCTAAATGTAAAATATGAAACTCAACAACTACTAGAAGAGACTATAGGTGGATTCCTCTTTAACAGGAGTATAGAGAACGGCGTTTTAGAGCGGATTTAAAATCCAGATGCAAGGGAAAAAAAATGATAATTTGTCTACATAAAAACTTTTACATAAGCAAAATTGAAAGACAAAGTGGGGGAAAAATATTTGCAACATACTACAGAGATAACGGGTTAAGCACAGCCCAGCACAGCACAGCTGTGACAAACCTAGACAGTGTATTAAAAAACACAGACGTTATTTTGCCAACAAAGGTCCATATAGTCAAAGCTACAGTTCTTCCAGTAGTCAAGAATGGATGTGAGAGTTGGACCATAAAAGAAGGCTGAGCACCCAAGAATTGATGCTTTTGAATTGTGGTATTGGAGAAGACTTGAGAGTTCTTTGGACTGCAAGGAAATCAACCCTGAATATTCATTGGTAGGACTGATGCTGAAGCTCCAATACTTTGGCCACCTGATGCGAAGAGCCGACTCACTGGAGAAGAGCTGACTCATTGGAAAAGACCTTGATGCTGGGAAAGATAGAAGGCAGGAGGAGAAGGGAATGACACAGAATGAGATGGCTGGGTGGCATCACTGACTCAATGGACTTGAGTTTGAGTAAGCTCCCGGAGATGGTGAAGGACAGGGAAGCCTGGCATGCAAATCCACCTAGAGTCCATGAGGACAAAGAGTCGGACAAGACTGATCGACTGAACAACAACATCATCCTCTAATATAAAAGGGTTAATATCTCTTAATTTTTCAAATTTTATAGAAATATAGTTGACTTAAAACAAAGAGGTTTTTAAAACGGGGGAAGAACATCAATACAAACCCTATAGAAAAACAGGAAAAGACAATTCACAAGAAGATATAAAATGTCCCTCAAAATATGAAAAGATATTCAACTTGACCCATGATGAGAGAAGTGCAAATTTGAACAAGATTCTATTTTCCAGCCACCATATTTGCAAAGTTTAAAAAGCTTGATAATATACTTCATTGGTAAAATTCTGGGGAGACAGACACTTGCTCATTGCTGGTGAGAATGCAAAATAGAGGAGAACCGCATTATAATATAGCTGCATACGCATTTTCCCTTTGATCCTGTAATCCCACTTCAAGGAAGGTACCCTGAAGATGATCCTCAACAGTGTGAGGGTGTATGTGCACATGGTTATTCACTGCAGGACCATTTATAACTGAAACAGATTTAAAACCACCTAAATGTTCAAGAACAGAAGAACAGCTGAGCGAACTATTTTTGATACACACAACAGAGTACTAAGTAGCTAGTTAAAAAAGCAAAGATCTCTATGAACTGACATGAAGTAATTTCCCAGAAATACAGTTGAATGCAAAATAAGTGGAAAAAGAGTACATATAACTTGCTACTTAAAATAATCTTTATTGAGATATAACTCACACCGCCATACAACTCACTCATTTAAAATGCATAATTCAATGGCTTTTAGTATGTTTAGAGTTGTGCAGCCACTATTACGATTTTAGAACACTTTCATCATCCCAGGAAGAAATTCTGTACCCATTAGCAGTCACTTCTCATTCACCCCCAGACTCTAGCCCTAGGCAACCACGTATTTACTACTTTCAGCCTCTTAGATGTACCTATTCTGAACATAGTGTGTGAGAAGAAAGGGGAAATGAAGGCATAATATTCCCATCCTTATGAAATGAAACATGAGAAAGACCAGCAAGAAAACAGTGAGGGAAATTATCCACAAGGGGTGGGAGAAGCAGAGTAGAAGAGACACTGAAGGGAGCTCGTACACCAAAGTCTTAACCTTTGGAAGCTTTAGCAATGTTATACATACAATTGAATTAGTATGGGTGGGTAGAAGAGGAAACATCTAAAACAGAGAAAAAAAAAAAACTTCCTTGTATTATATTTCAAATAAATATCATAACCATACTGAAGGAGCAGGGAAGGGAGGAATAACTGACTCAATATATTCATTTTAAAATAAAAAGGAAATTTATAAACTCCATATTTGACTGTATACTCTTAACTGTGGGGGGAAACAGCAAGTAAATCCCCATCTCCTTCTGGTGGCTTTGACTTCTGTAGTGGAAAATGAGAGAAGAGGTTTGGAAATTAGACTAGTATACCAGATGAATTATAGGACTAAGCAAATAAATAAATGGGTTAATACTGCTGAGTGCCAGAGTTCTCATTGTGAAAGAAGGAACATGCAAATATGAAGGAAAAGGCCAAGAGCTTTGGGGATAGGGTAGAATTGGAAGTTCTAGTATGAATTTATGACCATGAAAGAAAAAAGGTATCTGTAGAGATATACGAGGGAGCCTGGTGGGCTGCCATCTATGGGGTCTCACAGAGTCGGACACGACTGAAGCGACTTAGCAGCAGCAGCAGCAAAGATATATATACATGCATATGTGTGTACTGCTGCATGTTTAAATATATACACACATTCACGTATGCCCTATCTCTGACCACCTAGGCAAGGCACCCCGGGAGCAATGCACACACCTAGCACCATATCTTGGTCTTTAAAACCATCAGCACTGAAAGGAACTAGAGCCCCTGAGACAAATAGCCACTTCCAGGATGGGGACAGGGCAGGTTCAAGATGAGTTTGGAATATCCTGAATGATGGAAAGGAAGTACCCCCCAAAACTAGGAGGCATACCAAAAGCATACAGCAGCTAGCTAAAAGGGGCTTCCAAATGACCAAATTCAAGATAATTTGAAGTGTACCATAAGTATAAAAAAACAGATTTCAAATGTTTAGTACTCTCCCACCAAAATATATATGTGTATAATACCTCAGTTATTTTTACATTGGTTAACATGATAACATTTTGAATATATCTAATTAAAATATATTATTAACATTAATTGCAGTTTTCTTTCTATTTTTTATAATTTGGCTACTGCTGCTGCTGCTGCTGCTGCTGCTGCTGCTGCTGCTAAGTCGCTTCAGTCGTGTCCGACTAAAATCGCAAATGGCTCCTATTATTAAACAGTATTGTTATCCATTAAGAGATTAAAAAAAAGATTAATTTTTTAAAATGAGCTAAACTATAATGTCTAGTTTATAGACATTATATGTCTGGGGCTTCCCAAGTGGCACTAGTGGTAAAGAAGCTGCCTGCCAGTGCAGGAGACTTAAGAGACACAGGTTCAATCCCTGGGGAAGGAAGATCCCCAACAGGAGGACATGGCAACCCGCTCCAGCATTCTTGCTTGGAGAATCCCATGGACAGAGGAGCCTGGTGGGCTACTGTCCATAGGGTCCCAAAGAGTTGGACACGACTGAAGCGAATTCACACACATAATATCTAGAGCTACATTTAGGTAAAAAAAAAAAAAAAAAACTTTTTGAAAACACAGGAAGTCATTACTACAAATCGGTACAGTGGTTACAGAGAGAAGGACTAGGCTATGATGAGCCTGGTGCGCAAGGAACTGTGGGGTATGAAGTTTTATTTTTTGACCCAGGTGGTGATCACAAGGGTATCTGCCTTGTGCTTAAGCTATAAATTTATTCTGTTCAGTTTTCTGTACCTGTTTTATTCTAGAATTAAATTATGCAACAAAAAAACGAAATAAGATATTTCACTTTAAACTTTCTTATGTAAAAGCAGATTCATATATGTATCTAAAAAAAGCAACGCAGAAACAACTGGCAGACCTGGAAAAGAGTAATCACCTTTTAAAATTTTCTTGAAGCTTCTTTAAAATGACCATAAAAATTTAAGCTCATTTAGCCCCTCCTCAGTACTTTCAAAATCAAACCAATGTTTTAAATCCAGCAACCTTCTTCTAAATCTTATTTGTTAGACAACACATGTTGAACATTGCTATAATTTGTGTTGAAGAAAAACAGCATTTTATAAAATTTAATGAAGCATGTTATGGCTTCCCAGTTTTTTAAATTAAAGCATTTTTTAAATAATTAAATTTCTTATAAATTATATCATTTCAAATGACTAAACAATTCTTCAACAGGGAGAAAATTAATCTTTTTTTAAACAGAGGTTAATGCTGTTGACTTCTCAAATATGAACAGCATATGCCTCTGTGTTGTGTCTGAAGTCGCTCAGTCGTGTCCGACTCTTTGCAACCCGTGGACTGTAGCCCACCAAGCTCCTCTGTCCATGGGATTCTCCAAGCAAGAATACTGGAGTGGGTTGCCATTTCCTTCTCCAGGGGATCTTCCCGACCCAGGGACCAAACCCAGGTCTCCCACATTGCAGTCAGATGCTTTAACCTCTGTGCCACCAGGGAAGCCCTTAAATCTAGCAACCTTCTTCTAAATCTTATTTGTTAGACAACACATGTTGAACATTGCTATAATTTGTGTTGAAGAAAAACAGAGCATTTTATAAAATTTAATGAAGCATGTTATGGCTTCCCAGTTTTTTAAATTAAAACATTTTTAAATAATTAAATTTCTTATAAATTATATCATTTCAAATGACTAAACAATTCTTCAACAAGGAGAAAATTAATCTTTTTTTAAACAGAGGTTAATGCTGTTGACTTCTCAAATATGAATAGCATATGCCTCTGCTTTTGTCTGTGTTTTTAAGAAAAAGATCCATATTAGTATCCTGCTGACAAATTTTCTAAGAAAGAAGAAAATAAATTCTAGACGCTACTTCAAACTTCAATAATGTCTGAAAACATTGGGTAGTGGTCATACTATACAGCAAAGGCAAATACATAAGGTAATTCTAACCTTACAAAGATTAAATATTTCTCAAAAAGTAGGTGTGTAACTTTCATCTATTTCAGAATCATCGAAAGAGCTTGTTTAAAATGGAAATGCTCAGGTCCTCTCCAAAAGTGACTAAATCAGAATTTACAGGGTAGAATTGACATATATAAAATTATCCCCAAATTTCAGTGGAATGTCAACTCCCCTTAGACAGAAAACAAGAAGGATATGGGAATGGACCATATGAAGGCTGAGCCCTACTTGGCTAACACCTCAGCAATCTGTGGCTCGGAATATGACCACATAAGGAGAAGATGGGCAAGCAAAAGGCATTTTCTATGTGTGGGATGCTCCTTCTAGATACGTGAGACTCAATATACACACATTCAACTGATCATTTTATGGAGCACATTTAATTCATTCCCTCAAGCATTACAAGTACCAGTAAGAACAATTTCAAGCTACCTATAAGCAGCTTTCCATATAACAGCACGATTGAATTTATAAGGAATGTAGGTTAAGTATCATTTCCGCAGAATACACATAAACTTCCATCACCTATTCTCAGGTTACAGACTTCTGTCTCTTTGGCATCTTCTCAGTATATGTGCTCTTTAGGAGCCCTTACTAATCTCTTATTTATTCCTCATCCATCCTCTTTCCCAGAGCTAAGTGACTACGTGTATTTACTCTCATCAGCACCCCTTATTCCCTTCTACTCTGGTCCAGCAAAACCCGAACCTTGGATTCAAGACACTTCTGCTTCTTGAGGCAACAGGGCACTAGCGATTAAGTACGGCATGAGGATTTGTCCTAATTATTGTGATAAAATAGACATAAAATTTACCACATTAATCGTTTTTAAGTGTACAGCTCAGCAGTGTTAATTATGTTAATACTGTTGCACAACCAATCTTCAGAACTTTCTCATCTTGTGAAACTGACACGCTATACCCATTAAACAACTCCCCGTGTCTTCCTTCATCCAACCCCCGCAACCATTTCTACTTACCATCTCTATGGGTTTGAATACTCATCTAAGTGGGATCACACAATGTGTGTCTCTTTGGGACTGGTTCACTTCACTTGGTCCTATTATTTTCTTGTCAGTACTCTATAGTATCCCTTTTATAGCAGTCTCATTCCTAATTTTGACTGCTCTCTTCGTCCTAGTATTCTCTTTCACCTTTCTCCTACTACTTTTAAACGGACAGGCCTTTATTTCTGATTATAAAAGTAATCCATGTTCAAAGCAAAATACTTGCAAAGAAACAAAAAAGCATTGTTTCCTGAATTCCTAGTATCTAAAAAGAATCACTATTAACATTAATGATATTATAGTATTAAAAAGGTCCTTAGAGTCATTATTTTCTGTGTCTTGTTTCTGTACACATATGGTTGCAGAAAAAAAAATTTTTAACAAACTGGTGTTATACTGGATTTTTCTTTCCTGTTGCCCTGTTGTGTTCTTCTCATGTTCTAGGTCCACTCCTGCAAAGACCATCAACTGGGTGATCTTTCAGCCTTTAGTCTTGTACTTTTAAATCACATACCATATATTCCACCAGAGAATCTTAATTTGCAAATCATCTTCGGATTTCTAGCACAGTGGCAAGTACATAAAAGACTCAAAAAAATGCTTGATGATTAATTTTCTCAATACACCTCCTCATTTTTTCAATAGCTAAGTTTTTATCCACCCTTGATAATTTTCAATGCTTTTCTACAAAGTCTAGCTTCAACCACTTATTGTGACCAAATTCCTTCCACTGAATTTCAACTTTTAAAAAAGTGACACTCTCTACAATTAAGATTCTCATTCCTTTAGGCTGCCGAGAGAGAGGCAAAGTAATGAGGCCCAACCTCCCTAGAGATTAACTTCAAATCAAGAAATATTTACAGGACACCTGCTTTGTACCAGGCTATACTTATTGCTGGGGAAACAGTGTGTTTATAAGCTGACATTGACACAGGCCGTCAGAGAGCCCTGTCATGGGGGAGCTCAGACCGCACGAGAGTACAGCCATTTATTTTTTAATAACATTTTTACTAATTATAAAAGTAAAAACAAGGTATTTACAATTTCAATAAAGTATGCTGAAATTATACATAAAACTGAAATTACCTGTTATTCCACCATAGTTAGACAAGCCATCATTGTATTTTCATCTGGCCACGCTCTGTGTTTAATTTTATATAAATTGTACATATTCTAAATATACCATTTAAAATCAATATTAAATCACAAATGTGTCCAAAGTCACATATATCCTTCTGTAGCCCAAACTTAATGGCTGTATGATGCTCCCTTTTATAGTTATCACACAATTTAACCATTCCAACATTCAGAAATTTAGAAGGGTTTTCACTTTTCATCATAAATGATGATTCAATTAACTTTATTATGCATAAATCTTTATCTGATGCTCTTTCAGAATAGTAAAGTTTTTAAAAGGAAGAACTTTTTATATCTAGAAATGTATTAATACTTTAACTAAAGGATCTATCAATTACTTTGCCAATAACAATATAATGAGAGTGCCTCTCACACTATACCTTCATCAACAGTGAACATTATCATCTCATTTATACTTACTGATCTGATATGAAATATTTTACTTTTAACCATTTTAATCTGTATTACATTGATAAGTATATCAAAATAACATCTGATCTCACTCAATAACCCCCTTTGTCCTTCATAGTCATAGTTTTAAAATCTGCCTCTTAAAAAGACTCAAAGAATCTCACTGAGTTGATTGATCTGATAGACCCAACCTTCTCTCACCCTCCTTACCATGTTCTGTACTTACACAGTCATTATTGCTGAATACCTAAAAGCTTAGAGAATAAAACCTACATTTTATAAGCCTTGAGACAGTCCCCCCTTCCTTACCAATATTTGTCTTAGTGAATACGGCTTCCATTTCCACATATTTCCTTCTTCTATTTATCACTTTCTATACCAAGTCTTTCTCCAAATTTTTTCTTAAAAAAGGGCATCTTACTTTGTACATATACTTCTTTTCAAGTTGCTAGTTATTATAGCAAGAAATAGGCTAGTGTCAGCACTCTCCTTGTGGCCACCTCATTAAGCCTTTGGGGATCTCACAGTTTATTGAAGGGAAAACTTGGCCAGTCAGGCAGGATCTCCATTACAGAAAACCTGGCTTAGGAAATCAGTGTGCTCGGAGAATGCTTCTTGTGTTTAGGTAGCATGAATTCCTCAGGCATCAGAATTCATCTCAAATACAGTCAAAATCTCTTGAAGGTATAACCAGCTTCCCTGAGTAACTTAACCTCTTAACCACCAATGAATTCCTGACTTACTTTAGGACACTAAAAAAAAACTGTTGGCTCTTACATATCTCAACAATAACAGAAACTAACAAAAAGAAGTGGCATGCCAGACCCTGTACTACACTCTTCACACATCACTCACTTAACTTTCACAGCCACCACATGCAATAAGTACTATTACTGCCCCATTTTACAGATGGGAAAACTCAGGAATATATAACTCACAAAAAGGTTAGACATGAGCAATCCTGGTGGCCCAGGGATTTGTACTGTCTACAGTCCTCCACCCTTACCCACCCTGAGCCTCTGCAGTGCTAGCCTCAGGCACAATTGACATGTCTGATTTTTAAAGATAAACACAAAACACAGGAATACAAAGAAAACAAGTATCTCATCAACCTGAAAAATATGGCCCTGACCATATTTTATTACATTATTATTATTATTCAAGTACTCTCAACACCTGGACCAACTCCTAATAAAGAATAACCTCTGCCATACTGTACCCATATACCTAATGCACATATAACAGTGTCCATCCTTCAGGACCCCGCAAAATAATTAGGGAGAAAAGCAGTCATGTTCCAGGTGACATATGCAAACAATGACTTAGCATTATATTTTAGAAAAGAGTCTCCTGTAAACTGGTTGGCAGAACAGGTGAGAATTCATCCACAATTGAGAGAGGACTGGAGATCAGGCTTGAGTGAGAAAAGCGAGTGAGAGGGGGCATCCACGGCAGAAGGAACTTTCCAAAAGTCACAGGCATGATGGAGCCAAGTGGGAGGGAAACGTGGTTCTCTCTTGTTGGCAAGGAGGATTCTTTAGAAAAATGGAAACCAAGAGAGTTGGAAAGGCAAGTTGGGACCAGACTGCATTGCCTTGAAATGGTGGAAGAAGATACTTCAAACCACACCCCACAGAGTGGTCGCAGAAATGGTGAGAAAGCAACAACCCAGAAAGGCTGAGAGTCAGAAAGATTCATCTGGATACTTGACTTCCTACTCTGAAAATATACGTGTAAGAATCATACTCAAAATTTAAGCATATCCACAAATTTCCATAAATGTTAAGAAAAAGGAACAAAAGAGAAACTCAGGGCACATGCTATAACTGACATGCTCTACTGTCCTGCCTCCCTCCCCCACAGCAGAAATGCTTGTATGTGAGCAGGGGTGGCAAGGAGGGAGGGGGACATGACTAGGGAGAGAGATGGGGAAGCGGTTAGTAGCAAGCCCACAATTCATTTTCTCCCTTTTGGGGGTTAGACAGACTGGGGTATGGAAATGCTCTAGGAGAGAAAGAGGGCAATTAACCCGGTCAAGTCTTCTTGTGAACAGCTAGTGTTAGAGCTCTTGACAAAAAAAAAAATCAATTTATGTTTATTAGCGGGAGAGTCCTTATCTACGGAATCCTTTTAGCAAGATGTACCTGATTCATCTGGGCTTCCCTGGTGGCTCAGACCGTAAAGAATCTGCCTGCAATGCAGGAGCCCTGGGTTCAATCTCTCTTCCTTTTCCTTCCAGGAGAAGGAAATGGCTACTCCCTCCAATATTCTTGCCTGGAAAATCCCATGGACAGAGGAGCCTGGCAGGTGCAGTCCATGGGGTCACAAAGAGTCAGACACAGCTGAGCAACTAACTTTCACTTTTTTTTTTTTTCCACCTAATCTGTCTAGCATGGAGCACTTATCATTAACAAATCTGGAATCTTTGGATTTATGGAGGATAATCCCTTGGAAAATATGTCACATAAGTTTTGTCACCATCAGAGCACAAAATGGAAATGCTTCCGAATGGAAATGCTGTCCTAACACATCACAGGCATTGCTTAGGGATGTGGTAACTGTAAGGCCAACCAGAAGATCCTTTTGCAGCCAGAGAGGACCTGGGGAGTGGACGGGGCAGTCCTGCTCCTCATCATGCTTTGTGGAGCCTCAGGACCATCTGTGTCCTTAAAACATTGTTAGTAAAGACTAATGGGAGGTACGATCTGATTCTTGTGAATCTGATTTGACAATCAAATCTTCAGTGTTATCTTAGAGACCTTCTCTTCTAAACAGATATTTCATGAAATACTGTTTTCTGCTTTACTTTTGATACATAGATGTTCCTCCCCACCCTCTTTTTTTTTGGGGGGGGGGGGCGGGGCGGTGTCCTGTGACCATATCCTAAAGACATTCACAATTCCCTGTACAAAGCTCAAAGTTTTGTTAGGAATAAACAAGTGAATGAATGAATATTAAATTTATATCTGCTTTATAGGTATTGTAATTAGTATCATGTGTACATTTAATACATATCAATTTAAAATAAATCTTATGCTTTCTGAGTTAACTTAAGAACACATATTTTACAGATACAAGTTTTATACAATAATTAGCAAGCTTTCACAAGATTAAAGCAAACTACATTAAAAAGGGATACACTGAAAAGACGGGTATATAATCTTGGTAATTACCATGCTTTTGTTCCATTTCAATGAAATATCTTCATTAGGCAGAAAAAAGAATTAGTAATGTAAGATTTAGTCAAACATTGTTTTACCAACTAAAGGAATGAGTATTAACACTTGGGAACTCATTCTCTCTCTGAAATATGTATTCACTTCCAAAATGTTGATGGTAATTATATGTAACCTTACAATAATAGTCAAGCAGATGCATTAATGAGAAGTAATCACAGTTACTTCACTTAGGCATACTAATAGATTTATTTTGTGATTACTAAACTGTAAGAGCCTGTGATATCACAAATGTGGAGCGAAGATCAGAAAACTTTTTTGGCAAAGGAACAAACACTAATCTAGCCTTTATGGGTTACACAGTCTCTGCCACAACTACTACCTCACTATTATAGTGCAAAATTACTCATAAGC
The DNA here is from genome assembly GCA_006410635.1 of Cephalophus harveyi. Classification (NCBI taxonomy): domain Eukaryota; kingdom Metazoa; phylum Chordata; class Mammalia; order Artiodactyla; family Bovidae; genus Cephalophus; species Cephalophus harveyi. The sequence goes on from SJYT01081293.1 coordinate 167,081, forward strand.
AATAAGCAAATAAATGAATGACTGTGTCCCAATAAAACTTTATTTACAAAAGTTGGCAATGGACCAGATTTGGCCCTCAGATTGTAATTTGTGCACCTATGATGCAGAGCATCTTCATCTCCACCAACCACGTATTGAATGCAGAGGACAGGGATATAGCCTGGCCCCTGTCCTCCAAAAAGTAACAAAACTGGCCAATAACAAAAACAGCATATACTGAGCATAAAAAAGTTGAAATTTTAGGATTTCACAAGCAAGTAAGAAAACAGCTGAGTGAATTCTAGGTGGAAAAGTTTAAAAGTGATCATGAAAGTGTGACACATATTCTGAGAGGAATGCAGGGCAGGTGAAAGAGTTCAGGTGAGATGGGCAGCTCTACATAAAGTAAGAGGCAAGGTCACTTTCAAACCCCAAGAGACCTGTGTGTGACTCCTAGGTCAACAATGAGAGGCTGTTAGATTTAACACAACTCTCAAGAGTAGTACTGTCCAGAAGACCTTTTTGAAATGATGCAAGCATTTTATGTCTGCTCTGCCCAGGAACCAGTCGGCAGAGTCTGGTGGATTTCCTGAGAACCTTTCATTACATTAAATCATACCTTATATTATGCTAAATCATACCTCATATTATGCTTTTTATAGTACATCATTTTAAGGTTTACTGTGACTGCTGGAATTCCAGTTGAGCTATTTCAAATCCTAAAAGATGATGCTGTGAAAGTTCTGCACTCAATATGCCAGAAAATTTAGAAAATCAGCTGTGGCCATAGGGCTGGAAAGGGGGGTTTTATTCCAATCCCAAAGAAAGGCAATGCCAAAGAATGTTCAAACTACCACACAATTGTACTCATCTCACATGCTAGCAAAGTAATGCACAAAATTCTCCATGCCAGGCTTTAACGGTACATGAACCGAGAACATCCAGATATTCAAGCTGGATTTAGAAAAGGCAGAGGATTATGACCCAGCAATCCCACCACTGGGCATACACACTGAGGAAACCAGAATGGAAAGAGACATGTGTATCCCAATGTTCATTGCAACACTGTTTATAATAGCCAGGACATGTAAGCAACCTAAATGTCCATCAGCAGACAAATGGATAAGAAAGCTGTGGTACATATACACAGTGGAGTATTATTCAGCCATTAAAAAGAATACATTTGAATCGGTTCTAATGAGGTGGATGAAACTGGAGCTGATTATACAGAGTGAAGTAAGCCAGAAAGAAAAACACCAATACAGTATACTAACACATATATATGGAATTTAGAAAGATGGTAACGATAGCCCTGTATGCGAGACAACAAAAGAGACACAGATGTATACAACAGTCTTTTGGACTCTATGGGAGTGGGAGAGGGTGGGATGATTTGGGAGAATGGCATTGAAACCTGTATAATATCATGTAAGAAATGAATCGCCAGTCTAGGTTTGATGCAGGATACAGGATGCTTGGGCCTGGTGCACTGGGATGACCCAGAGAGATGGTATGGGGAGGGCGGTGGGAGGGGGGTTCAGGATTGGGAACTCATGTACACCCGTGGCGGATTCATGTTGATGTATTATGGTAAAACCAATACAGTATTGTAAAGTAAAATAAAGTAAAATAATTAAAAAAAAAAAGGCAGAGGAACCAGAGATCAAATTGCCAACATCTGCTGGATCATAGAAAAAACAAGAGAGTTCCAGAAAAACATCTACTTCTGCTTTATTGACTATGCGAAAGCCTTTGACTGTGTGGATCACAACAAACTGTGGAAAATTCTGAAAGAGATGGGAATACCAGACCATCTGACCTGCCTCCTCAGAAATCTGTATGCAGGTCAAGAAGCAACAGTTAGAACCAGACATGGAACAACAAGACTGGTTCTAAATTGGGAAAGGAGTGTGTCAAGGCTGTATATTGTCACCCTGCTTATTTAACTTCTATGCAGAGTACATCACGCAAAATGCCAGGCTGGATGAAGCACAAGCCGGAATCAAGATTGCTGGGAGAAATAGAAATAACCTCAGATATATAGGTGACACCACCACCCTTATGGTAAAAAAGCAAAGAAGAACTAAAGAACCTCTTGATGAAAGTGAAAGAGGACAGTGAAAAAGTCAGCTTAAAAGCTCAACATTCAGAAAACTAAGATCATGGCATCTCATACCATCACTTCACAGCAAATAGATGGGGAAACAGTTGAAACTGTGGATGACTTTATTTTGGGGGGCTCCAAAATCACTACAGATGGTGACTGCAACCACGAAATTAAAAGACACTTGCTTTTCAGAAGAAAAGCTATGACCAACCTGGTCAGCATATTAAAAAGCAGAGGCATTACTTTGCCAACAAAGGTCTGTCTAGTCAAAGCTATGGTTTTTCCAGTGGTCATGTATGGATATGAGAGCTGGACTATAATGAAGGCTGAGCACTGAAAAATTGATGCTTTTGAACTGTGGTGTTGGAGAAGACTCTTGAGAGTCCCTTGGGCTGTAAGGAGATCAAACCAGTCAATCCTCAAAGAAATCAACCCTGAATATTCATTGGAAAGACTGATTCTGAAGCTGAAACTCCAATACTTTGGCCATCTGAAGCGAAGAGCTGACCCATTGGAAAGAACCTGATGCTGGGAAAGACTGAAGGCAGAAGAAGAAGGGGACAACAGAGGATGAGATGGCTGCATGGCATCACTGACTCAACGGACATGAGTTTAAATGAGCAAGCTCTGGGAGTTGGTGATGGACAGGGAAGCCTGGCGTGCTGCAGTCCACAGGGTCAGAAAGAGTCGGACACGATTGAGTGACTGAACTGAACTGATGACTGTGTTCTACTACTTTAAAGGATATGCTCCAGGAATTTCTTCAAAGCATTCTGAAGCAGTGTAAGGATTCAGAACACACTCCTGCTTCTCTTTGTAGGGTATTCCACTGTTTTCATGGATCCAGAATTACTGGCATTATTTGAAGAAGGAGAATGGATACATCTCTATGTATGGTTGAGTCCCTTTGCTGTGCACTGGAAACCATCACAACATTGTTAATCAGCTATACTCCAATATAAAATTAAGTCTTTTTTAAAAAAGAATGAAGCTATTTTATATGTACTAATATTGGACAATTTCTGATATATAATGTTAGAAGAGTAAAGAATATAGTATATATTTTTAAGAAAGGAAGTCCTCTCTGTTTGGTAACACACTGGTACTACTACTAAAACACATTCCATGAAACCCCATGATCAACCACTGCAACAAAGACCAGAGCAAACTGTTCCCTGAGTGCTGTCAATTCAAAGATGAGTCTGCATGAGAAAACTTGAAAGCTCTGTAATCTTAAAGCTCATGTCATGAAAGAAACCTAGGAGAGGTGTTCCCAAATGTGGCTGAAGCAGGGCCAGCAGGGTGAAAGCAGGAGATCAACCAAGGCAAGCAAGGCTGGAGGGCTGGCAGCAAAGTGGCCATGAAAGAATTTGAACAGTGGTGGGGAATGCCTCGGCCAGCAAGCGCTGAAGAACGCATTTTGAGGACTAACAGTACAGGAGTTTGAAGCTGAGTACGGGGAACAGTAAGACAGGCAAAGCGCTCTCCAAGAAGCAGCTGATTGGTGGGGAGAGAAAACTTGCTCTCCGTGGACCTTCAGAATCCTGGACACGGAGAACGGGATGCTTGACCCAGAATCAGCAATTATGCCCAGTACATACAGTGTACTTGCTCTGTCAGTCTTGGCACCTGCATCTCTCTTGCTCTCTGCTGCATTCTGCCTCCCACGCTTCTCTTTATTCCCTCCCAGGTCTGTATGTTGACTGTCAGTCACTGAGGCACCTTAATGCTGGTCTTAATCACCCAGGAAATTTAAAGTTATACTGCCAACGTCCTGACTTCCTATTTTGAGTGATGATTTCAAGCAAGCTGCCAACACCACATAGCTGTAAGCACTCTTTCAAAAGGAAGGATTGAGATCAACCTCTGGGTCAAGGGAAAAAAGGAAAAATACTGTAGCCCGGGTGCTGGTGCTAGCCTTGTGGGCAACCAAAGAGAAGGAGGCTAGTTTTCAAGGCTGCTGAACTGACAAATGCTGCAAGGATCATTGGATTTTTAATTGTTTAAACCAACCATGAAGCTAAAGCAAGAATTCTCTACCACCACTGCAAAATACGAATTTGTTCCAGCAAGCAATCTAAATGTGCACACAAATTGGGGAAGGGGAGCCATTACCGTGACTAATTACTCTTTACTACCCTTTTCAAAGATAGATCAAAACAGCCTTTAACAAATGTCAATTTAATTTTACTGCTGAAGATTAGCAGCAGGTGATAAATGGGAAACACAGTGTCCCTAAACACACAGTGTAGCAGATCAGTCTAGTCTTTGCATATCTCAGAAGGGAAATTTATTCAGAACAAATAGGAACATAAGGCATTAAACTACTAACAAACCAAATAAAAAAGTATATGATAACAGACTGATGAATGAAGTATGCTCGGTTAAAACTGGCACAACTGCTGCTAAAAAAGAAAAAAAAAGAATCCATCCAGTCCTCTCTTCATAAGTGCTGCTGCAAACCAAGCATCTGCTTGAGACATACCAAAGGGGTCCTATAAAGGCACCAGCATCTTGATGAGCAGATCAAGTAACTGCCCCAATATGACACGGTCAGCCCCCAGGACAACAGGAAAAAATTTAAAATGTCTTCCATCATATTACAAATAACCTTCTGCTATCTTTCTTTGTCCCTCTGTCTGTGGTTTCCTAACCATTTAGGAATAAAAAGAACCATGGTCCAAAGTTGAGAAGATTTTATTAGGGGGATAAAATCTGATTCAGGATAGCATCTTGACACCTAGTAACCTGAGACAAGGAAGTAAACCATGATGCAAGAACTATTTTGAGGCTATCTGTGACAAAGAACCACTTGAGTAATCCTTAGTGACAGTTTATTAACTAAATACTAATTTCAAGTCCAGTTTAAGCCAAGAAAAAGTATGGTCCTAGACATAAAGAGACTTTCCACAAAAGAATGCTAGCAAGAATAAAACATGCATAAATGATAGTCCACAACTCTTTAAGCAAAATATTCCCTCTTTCTTTCACATGAAACGGCCTATACTTTTTTTGCTAAATATAAAATGCTATGGAAATAGTCACTTAGACCCAAAATTGAAATTATCACAATGAATATACAATTCTGAATAAAAAGCAATCTGTAATAATTCAAGAAATACTAAAGGCAGATTGCATGGTAATCATAATAACCATGATGTCATGAATTTTAAACTTTTGTTCCCTGGACAGATCATATATTTTACTTGCATATACCACCCATTTCTTAGAAAAATTAGAAGTTACAAATAGGTGCTTTTCTTTCAGAATGACTACAATGAAAAGGATGGTGTAAGCAATGAGTAAGTTATCTACAGCCTGAATCATAAACAATTATCCCTCTTCACTTAAAGAAAGGTGGCAGCTTTCAAAAACTGAAATTTAAATATTTCATTCGATTTATAGGATGTTTGTATGGATTTATTTTGAAGTTATTTCAGTCAGCCTATGACCATCAAATTAAGAGACATTTTTAAACCCATTTATTTGCCAAAAAGAAACTATGCTGAATATTTTGATTAAAATCAGAATAAATAGCATGACAGCAAAATCAAGTATTTATATTTAAATATTTCATCCCTTTTCCTTAAGAGATTGTTCATTAGAATCAAGGAGTAAGCAGAACACATTATCTAATTGCTTAGAGCGATTCCTTTCTCATAGCTAGAAGTATAGCTACAAAATAGCTCATCATCATCAAGATAATCCCTTTAACAGAAGTGAGGGCTCAGAGAAAGAATAAAATATGAAGTTCACACTCGAATAAGCCTGATTCTGAGATGACATTGATCTCCAGGGAAATGAATTACAATGAGAAGTAGTATCTAGCATCCTATGAAGTCAGTTTGAACAGACTCCTAGTCTATAAGTATATCTTTCCAGGTCAGCATGTAGGCCAGTCAGGCCATTAATGGTACAAACAAGTTACATCTGACTGACAAGAATGAGCTAAAATCTGAAAAATAAAAACAGATTCTTAAAACCTTTGGTCTTCTTTGTAATACATACTACATTAATATACACTCAATTTGGCAAGTTTGTAACCACTATTTCTAAACCAACAAAACAGTTTGGAGTCTCAGTTTCCAACCAGTGGACACACATGTTTAAGTCACACAGTATAATCTTCTCAGTTACATTCGCACACACAGAAGAGAGTTTCAAAACAACAAAGTGTTATGTATACTACAAAGTACACTGGTAAACTGTCTCCTTAAGTCAATATTGTTTTTAAACTCCAAGTCTTGGCACGTTAGTGTTTTGTTAAACCAATACAGTAGGCATCTTCAAATTAAATAAATAGAACATATCAAAGACACTGCATGTGGTACATACAAGATTTCATGAGTCTTATTTCTGATAGGTGAGGGGAAGGGATGGCAATATAAGCTGCATGTTACTTGGATCCTGTTCAAAACAGTTTGAAAACCCATGCCTCAAGCACTGCCTCTACAAACCAGAACACGAATAACCAGTGCCTGACATGAAGGGAACTCAGAGAACCCTGTTCCTTCTCAGAGCCTGCAGCCCCAGAACCACAAAGGTTATTCTAAGCAGGTCACAATCACTGTGCTGTTGGAGGAATGGCAAGTATTCCCAAGACAGCTCTTGTCTACACACTGCTGGAGTAGAATGGTCTTTCAAAAGCAGAAACAAGGCTGTGAAGCTCTGAGAGAACATGGTCAGACTTAAGTGATCTGTCCAGCTCCATGCAGAGATGCAGGGAAACCCTGCTGCTGCTGCTGCTGCTGCTGCTAAGTCACTTCAGTCGTGTCCGACTCTGTGCGACCCCATAGATAGCAGCCCACCAGGCTCCCACCCCTGGGATTCTCCAGGCAGGAACACTGGAGTGGGTTGCCATTTCCTTCTCCAGTGCATGAAAGTGAAAGTGAAGGCGCTAGGTCGTGTCCGACTCTGTGCGACCCCATAGACGGCAGCCCACCAGGCTCCCATCCCTGGGATTCTCCAGGCAGGAACACTGGAGTGGGTTGCCATTTCCTTCTCCAGTGCATGAAAGTGAAAGTGAAGGCGCTTGGTCGTGTCCGACTCTTTGCGACCCCATGGACTGCAGCCCACCAGGCTCCTCCGTCCATGGGATTTTCCGGGCAAGAGTACTGGAGTGGGGTGCCATTGCCTTCTCTGAGAGAAACCCTAGGCCAGGACATATGGCAACTATATACCGGCCAGTAACAGAAGCTTTCGGTATTTCAGTGATCATTAAAGGATGAGAAGCTACAAGAGAGGCAGCTGGGTTATCATCACCATGATACAAAAAAAACATCCTGTCCATATCTTTATCAAATGGCTGTGATCCTGACAAGTCTAAAATACAGACCAAAAAATGTTTTCACCTGTAAGGTTCAATCTGTTAAAATGACCATTGTTTTCCCATAGACTCACCCTAGTCCCCATTTACCTTTACAATACTTATGAGATGGACTTTTCTGATGTTTCCAGCGGCTGGGACTTAGTGCTTCCAGTGCAGGGGACCCAGGTTCAAACCCGGCTCAGGGAACTAGATCCCCCATGGCACAACTAAGTCCTCCCCCTGCCGCCCATCCTCCACAGCCAAAATAAATAATTAAAAAAAAATACTGATGACATGTGGCCTATGATTCAATCACTTTCTAACATCACTAGTCACATTATTAACACTAGCTGGGATGAAGGTCTCAGTGAGAAGCTATTTTTTTCTTTTTTTAAAAAGCTAAAAGTGAGAAATCAAAAGGAAGTTCAGGACAACTAAATTGCAGAGTCAAGACACTACATCTTTTAGAATTAAAGCATCTAAGAAAGGGAAAATCTTTGTTCTAAAGGAATCAAATGACTTGGTCTTCAAAATAAGCTCAAAGACCCAAAATTGCTAAGATACTATGAGAGATTACTTCTCTCGAAAAAACTAATCATAAACTAAATAAAATAATAATAAATATGCAAATCTGTTAAATGTATACTGCCAACATGCTTTTTATGGCTACACAAAACTTTAAATACGTACTCTCTCAGTGTCAGAAAAAGTTCTAAAAGCATTTGAAGGAGAACATAGTGAGGTCTCATTCAAAATGTTATTTGAATTTAAAAAAAATCACCAAGTCACTAGTGAGTCCTGCTTGCAGTGAAGATTTGGATCATAAGATATGAAAACAGTTTAACCAGCCTAGATTCTACCTATCAAACAAGTCTAAAATTAAAAATTAGCTTCAGCAAAAAGAGGGACCCATAATAGTAAAAAACTGGTTTAAGAAAAGGAATTTTCACTGCTAAAGAAATCCCTCTATGTCCATTGCTGAGGCTCAGTCAATTATTTAGCAAAAGTACCTAATAAAATTAAGATAACATGATCAAATAGATCTTCGGGAGCTAAATTACAAGCAATTTTTCTAGGAACCCAAAGAAAAGAATTTGTAGGTGGGGGGGAGTACAAAAATCCAAACAGTGTCACCTCTACCCAATTTGGGTTTATTTTGTTTTTTATATTGATCTATCTCAAAATAATCTCGGGAGGCTATTCTTAGCAATACGAATGCCAGCTGGCTCCCTTCACAGCAACCTCTCTGTTAACTCTCTCCGCAGAATATTACCATCCTCACTAAAGAAGATAACCAACTGGTGAACAATGAATGTATTCAACTCTTTGCATCTTGAAATCAATATGCTACAGACACAACCTGAACATAATGTATTTACCTAGTGTCCTGGTTACGCGGCCTCTCAAAAAGGAAGTAACTTAATGAAAACAACATGGGTTCTATTATCAGAAAGATGTGGTTTCAAACACCATTTCTACCACCTTCTGACTGTGTAACTCAGGAAGTTACCCACCCAAATCCTAAACCTCAGCTTTCTCAACTGTAAATAAGAATATTTACTTCATATGTTTGAGTGAAGATCAAATGAAATCATATATGTAAAGCAAACAGTGTACTGCCTAGCAAAGTATAGGTCTCAATATTATTTACTTTGAAAATAATCATGCCCATCCCAAATCCCAGAAATAATTTGATTTTCAGGTTGTTCATCTATAAAATAGGAAACTGAAACAGATGTCTCTAAGGCCCTCTTCAGAAGAGGTGTGATTCAAAGTGCTATGGTTCCATGGTAGTAACGGGCAGATATGGTGCATGTGTTCTGATGGCTCTCTTTTCTTTTGTTTTAAATCACAAATGCACAAACTGAAAACTTTGAGACATTTCATATAAAACTGCTCTGTCATAGTTGCCATGAAAATAATGTTTCAAGGCATGGAAAGTCAGGCATAGCAGCCCTTTTTCTAGGAATCTATCACCTAAGTATAATCTTCTGTGATAAATCTATCACTAGAGTAAGTGAAGATGTGGGTACATGAGTGTTCATAGTCTATTAGTCAAAAACCGGGAAGAACTTTAATAGAAAAATGTTTGAATTACAATGTATTCGTAGAAGGAAGTTCTAAGTAGCATTTTTTTAAAGTCTTATATTGTTGCATTAGAAAAGTTGCCAGATATGCATAACATGATATTAAAAATGTATGACAAGGAACTATTGTTTAGTTCATGGAATTCTGCTCAATGTTATGTGGATGGGAGGGAGGTTTGGGGGAGAATGGATACAGGTATATGTATGGCTGAGTCCCTTCCCTGTTCACCTGAAACTATCACAACATTGTTAATTGGCTATACCTCAATACAAAATAAAAAGTTCAAAAATATATATATATAGCATGTTCCCTATTGGAAATTTTTTTACGATTGTGTATGTATATATATGCAAATAATCATAAATATTTATAAATATATATATATATATAATCAGTCTACCTCATTTCTGCGTGCAGAGAAAAAAGGAACAATATATACAAATCTGTGGTCACCAAGCAGAAAGCAGAGGTGGATGGAAGCAGGATGCCTAGACTTCATAAAATATGAACAGAACGGAAGTGTTTAGAGAGGCTATGACTAATTTTTACTTCCTTTAATGTGTTTGAGTATTTTCCAAATTTTCTATAATGTACCATGAATGTTTGATTGTTTAGAGGTTCTTTACTATTTTACTTTTTTTAAAAAGTTATTCTTATTGAGTCAAGATACGATCACACATTAAGTTCTGTAATACCACTGGCAAGAAATGTGTCTAAGAGTAACCATTTAATTTCCTGAAGACACAATCATAAAATGAACCACTTTCAAAAATTTAAAAAAATCAAAAACAAAATTTGGAATAGGAGGGAACTTCCTTAAACTGGTAAAAGTTATACAAAATCTTCAACAAACATACATAATGCTGAAACTTTAGAATCATTTCTAATCAAGTAAAAAACAAGGATGCCCTACATCACTGCATCCATTCAACCTGTGTAAAAACTAGTGTGATAAGAAAAAGAAATCAGTGATATAAGAAGTGGAAAGGAAGAAACAAAACTGGTTTTGTACTCAGACAACCTGGGCAGCTACATGAAAAATGCAAAAGTATCTGCAGATAACCCGCAAGAATTAATGAGAGTTTACTAAGGTTACTGAATCAAATGTGCTCCACTGATAACTAGAAAATATAATTGATAAAAAGTCCTATGTATCATTACAACCAAATTATCAGAATAAATGCATTAAAATATATCAGACTCCTGTGGGGGAAAAGTTACAGTATCTTATTCAAAACTAGAAAAGAGCTAAATAAATGCAGTCTGTGCCATGACCATGAATGAGGAATCTCAATATCCGTTCAGCCAAAATCATCTATAAATTCAATGCAAATCCAGACATAATTCTTAAGTTTGGGGTTTTTAAAAATGCTTTTGCTTTATACTGGAGTACAGTTGATTAATAATATTGTGATAGTTTCAGGTGGACAGCAAAGGAACTCAGCCATACATAAATGAGGATCCATTCTCCAAGTCTGGGGCTATTTTTCAGTTTGTGTGTGACAACTAACTAGTACTAAATTTCACACAGAAGGGCCAAGAATGGCCTAGGAAAGTTAAAAGCATAACAAAGTGGAACCTTGCCTTCTCAGATATTGAGACTTACTACATAACTATAATAATTATGACAGTGTGGGAAATGTTACAGGGAAGAGCCAGTTTTGACTCCATGTTGGATCTAGTTTCTTTAACCTTTGCTTTGCATTGTTTTTGTTCACTAAAAGGATACTGTCCATACAAAATGGCCTACCTAGGGGAACCCTGCCCCCCTGCCTGAATTTTAAACCAAAATATCTTTGTTCAGGACCCCGTCCACCTGTGGATAAGCTACAGGAAGAAAGAAATTAACACCTCCTTTCCCTGAGACTGGCTATTCCAGGAGACATAAATAAGACTAATAGGCTTTTTACTTTACTTTCTCATCTCCCCACTTCTCTGTTCTATAAAACAACCTGGCATCCAGACCCCATAAGTGGTTATTTTGAAACATCAGTCTGCCATCTTCTCGGTCTGCCTGCTTTCTGAATAAATTTGTATTCCTTGTCTCAGCACCTCGTTTGCAGACTTATTGCCACGTGGTGAGCAAAGTGAGCTTGGATTCAGTAACAGGAGTGATACAATTAAAGATAAAACAGTGATTAAAAAATTAAGACTCCAAAAATGGACCTCTATGTCATTATAAATCAGTGGGGAAAGAAAGGTTGATGCAATTAAAGATGCCAGGACAACTGATGAGCTGTATAGGAAAAAAAATAAAACAAAATTCTGCTAAGGACTGAACAGTGTCTCTAAAATTCCCCCAATGTGACAATATTAGATACAGCTTTGGATGGCAATCAGATTTACGAGATCATGGGAATGAGGTCCCCTTGATAGGATTAGTGAGTTCCCTTTTAAGAAGAAAAAGAGAGAGCTTGTATACTTTCTACCCATCCCCACCACTACTGTGTGAGGACCCATAAAAGGTGACTGCCTGCAACCCAAGGAAAGAGCAACTGTGCCGGGACCTTGACCTTGTACTTCGAGTCTCCAGAACGGTGAGAAAATTAATTTCTGTTGTTTAAGCCACCCAGTCTATGGTATTTTAAGGCAACCTGAGATGATTAATACAAGTGCTTACTTCACACAAAAAAGCTATGACAAACATAGACAGCATATTAAAAAGCAGAGATATCTCTTTGCCCACAGAGATCCATATAGTTAAAGCTATGGTTTTTCCAGTAGTCATGTATGGATGTGAGACTTGGACCATAAAGAAGGCTGAGTGCAGAAGAATTGATGCTTTTGAACTGTGGTGCTGGCAAAGGCTCTTGAGAGTCCCGTGGACTGCAAGGAGATAAAACCAGTCAATCCTCAAGGAAATCAACCCTGAATATTCATTGGAAGGACTGATGCTGAAGCTCCAATACTCTGACCACCTGGTGCGAAGAACTGACTTATTGGAAAAGACTCTGAGGCTGGGAAAGATTGAAGGCAGGAGGAGAAGGGGAGGACAGAAAATGAGATAGTTGGATGTCATCACTGACTTAATGAACATGAGTTTGAGCAAACTCTGGGAGATAGTGAAGAGCAGGGAAGCCTGGTGTGCTGTAGTCCATGGGGTCACAAAGAGTCGGACACGACTTAAATGACGAAACAACAACTTCACACACACAGTCAGGTGAGAAATAAAGTACTAACTGTGAAAATTAAGGAATTAGAAAGAAAAGAAAGCAAATATATAAGATAGATTAGGGGAGAAAAGAAAGATTTCTTGAAGTAATAGACCTGAAACAATAAAGGGAAATGCTGATAATTTAGTTACTATAAAATGTAAACGCTACATTCAGTAAAGGACGCCATAAACCAAAGTAAAAATCAGGCCACTCTCTTTGCATCATGTGGGAACACAATGAGAAGTCAACAGCCTAGAAGAGGGCTCTCACCGAGCCAACCACACAAGCACCTTGACCTTGGACTCCCCAGCACCACAACTGTGAGAAACTTCTGCTGTTAAACGCCACCAAGTTCATGGTGGTGCTTTGTTATAGCAACCCAGTCAGACTAAGACAGATGAAGACAAATATTAATTTTTATAATCTTTTATAATCTGTTCAATATGAGTCCCATCTAAAAAACACTCGCCTAACTCACAATCTCAAAGTTTTTCTGTGTCCAGAATTTTTTAAATTGTAGCTCTTATTTTTCCAGTTTATGATAGATTTTGCTTTATTAAATTGTACAAGGTTTTAAAAAAAAAAAGGTTTTAGCAGACCATTTCTTGGGAGAAAATATTTAACACATATCAGTTCAGTTCAGTCGCGTCCGACTCTTTGCGACCCCATGAATCGCAGCACGCCAGGCCTCCCTGTTCATCACCATCTCCCAGAGTTCACTCAGACTCACGTCCATCGAGTCCGTGATGCCATCCAGCCATCTCATCCTTAGTCGTCCCCTTCTCCTCTTGTCCCCAATCCCTCCCACCATCAGAGTCTTTTCCGATGGGTCAACTCTTCGCATGCGGTGGCCAGAGTACTGGAATTTCAGCTTTAGCATCATTCCTTCCAAAGAAACCCCAGGGTTGATCTCCTTCAGAATGGACTGGTTGGATCTCCTTGCAGTCCAAGGGACTCTCAAGAGTCTTCTCCAACACCACAGTTCAAAAGCATCAATTCTTCGGCGCTCAGCCTTCTTCACAGTCCAACTCTCACATCCATACATGACCACAGGAAAAACCATAGCCTTGACTGCTAATCAAAAATTAACATCTAGTTCTAGAGTATACAAAGAACTCCTACAAATCTAAACTACTTGCTTGACGTTTACATGGAATCTCTTAGCAGCACCTTATTAATCAAATCGAGAATGCACTGACTATATAATCAGAGTAAATGATACAGTTACTTTTTCAGTGGATGCTTTCAGTGAGACGTTTAGAATTAAGTGTCCTGCCAAACCCTCAGTGTCAGATATGCCTGTTTCCTTTAGTGGCGCCATCACTGCCCAGGCTGTGAAAGCCTTGAAACCTCCCAGCAGTCTTTTACTCTTCCCTCTGAAGTTATCAGTAAATCTCCAATGCAGTCACCAGAATTTAAATTTTAATAATCAGTTATAATTCATGAACTGCCAATGTGTAAAATGGCACCAATTTAGGAGATATGATCAGAGGCTAGAAATCAGTATCAATCATTTTTTTTATGGAGTAATATGTACAACTGAATAAAAGATGCAAAAGATAAAGCCCTCTACAGAGGTAAGCTCTAAAGGAACAGGGAGGGAGAGGAGGGAGAGCTCACAGCCACACTAAGAACTTGCGAATGCATTGGAAAGAATTTTAAACTAGGAAATCAGGAGACCCAAATTCTAGTCTAAAGCCCACCATAAATTAGCTGTGAATGAAGCAATTGACATAAAAACCTCTAGTCTTCAGCTTTCTCATTCTTAAAAACAGGGTGAAATAATTGTTAAAAGTTCTAAAAGCTCTAAAATTCTATGATTCTAAACTCTTCTCCATGGATGGGGAAAACATGGCACAGTGAGATAAAAATAACAATTTGGATTGACAGGTAATGTAAATTATTATAGCATCTCAGTTTCCTTTAAACAACCTTGAAAACCTATTAAGATATTTACTATCTCTTTTATTACGCAAAATTCAAAAGAGTGTAAAATCAAATAAAATAACACCAAACATTTCAAGAAAACAAGCTTCCTCTTCTTTTTCCTCTCAATCAAACACTTTCACTTCCTGCCTATGTTCTGAAGTGCAAATAAGAACAATGTTAGGGGTTACTGATGGGCAGGATCTCTCCTTACCATTGCTTTCTGTCCCCAAAGCAGATTTCAGTCATACCTATGAGACTGGACAGCAGAATGCCAATGTAGAATCTAGCTGAAGTGTCTATGTGATTTGTGAAATTCTTATCTGTTAAGCTGACCATCGGGGATGCAATTTTATTTGGACCACACATCCATCTTGTAACCTACAACAAAACTCTGGCTCTAGTAATGCCTCGTCCATCTTTCTACTGTTTGTCCTACTGGGTATTAGTCCAGCAAGATGCCATAACAAAAAAAAAAGCCATGTTTCAGAAACACTGCACACTATACCTCATTCTTGAGCAATTAAAAATGAACATGCAAATACTAAAGGCTCTAAGAAGTCCTAAAGATGTATATTGATCTGATTTATACTGTTTAACATTTTAGGAATCACTGAACTAAAATGGACTGGAATGGGCAAATTTAATTCAGATGACCATTTTATCTACTACTGTGGGCAGGAATCCCTTAGAAGAAATGGAGTAGCCATCATAGTAAAAAAAAAAAAAAAAAAAAAGAGTCCAAACTGCAGTACTTGGATGCAGTCTCAAAAATGACAGAATGATCTCTGTTCGTTTCTAAGCCAAACCATTCAATATCACAGTAATCCAAGTCTAGGCCCCAACCAGTAATGCTGAAGAAGCTGAAGTTGAACAGTCTATGAAGATGTACAAGACCTTCTAGAACTAACTCCCCAAAAGATGTCTTTTTCATCATAGGTGACTGAAATGCAAAAGTAGGAAGTCAAGAGACACCTAGAGTAACAGGCAAATTTGGCCTTGGAGTACAAAATGAAGGAGGGCAAAAGCTAACCGAGTTTTGCCAAGAAAACAAACTGGTCATAGCAAACACCCTTTTCCAATGACACAAGAGACAACTCTCTACATGGACATCTAAATGGTCAATAATGAGAGTGATTATATTCTTTGCAGCCAAAGATGGAGAAGCTCTATAAAGTCAGCAAAAACAAGAGCAGGAGTGGACTGTGGCTCGGATCATGAACTCCTTATTGCCAAATTCAGACCTAAATTGAAGAAAGTAGGGAAAACCACTAGACCATTCAGGTATCACCTAAATCAAATCCCTTAAATTATACAGTGAAAGTGACAGATTCAAGGGATTAGATCTGATAGACATGAGTGCCTGAAGAACTATGGACAGAGGTTCATAACATTGTGTAGGAGGTGGTGATCAAAACCTTCTGCAAGACAAAGAAATGCAAAAAGGAAAACGGTTGTCTGAGGAGGCCTTACAAATAGCTGAGAGAAAAAGAATTCATCCATCTGAATGCAGAGTTCCAAAAAATAGCAAGGAAAGATAAGAAAGTCATCCTAAGTGAACAGTGCAAAGAAATATAGGAAAAAAACAGAGTGGGAAAGACCAGAGATCTCTTAAAGAAAATTAGAGATACCAAGGGAACATTTCATGCAAAGATGGGCACAATAAAGGACAGAAACAGTATGGACCTAACAGAAGCAGAAGATATTAAGAAAAGGTGGCAAGAATACATAGAAGAACTATACAAAAAAGATCTTAATGACCCAGAAAACCATGATGGTGTGATCACTCACTTAGAGCCAGACATCCTGGAGTCTGAAGTCAAGTGCTCCTTAGGAAGCATCACTATGAACAAAGCTAGTGGAGGTGACAGAATTCCAGCTGAGCTATTCAAATTCTAAAAGATGATGCTGTGAAAGTGCTGCACTCAATATGCCAGCAAATTTGGAAAACTCAGCAGTGGCCACAGGACTGGAAAAGGTCAGCTTTCATTACAGTCCCAAAAAAGGGCAATGACAAAGATGTTCAAACTACCACACAGTTGCACTCATTTTACATGCTAGCAAAATAATGCTCAAAATTCTCCAAGCTAGGCTTCAACAGTATATGAACTGTGAACTTCCAAATGTTCAAGCTGGATTTTAAAAAGGCAGAGAAGCCAGAGATCAAATTGCCAACATCTGCTGGATGATCAAAAAAGCAACAGAGTTCCAGAAAAACATCGGATTCTGCTTCATTGACCATGCTAAAGCCTTTGACTGTGTGGATCACAACACACTGGAAAATTCTTTAACTGATGAGAATATCAGACCATCTTACCTCCCTCTTGAGAAACCTGTATGCAAGTCAAGAAGCAACCGTTAGAACCAGACATGGAACAATGGACTGGTTCCAAAATGGGAAAGGAGTACGTCTAGGCTGTATATTGTCACCCTGGTTATTTAGTTATATGCAGAGTACATCATGCGAGATGCCAGGCTGGATGAAGCACAAGCTGCAATCAAGATTGCCGGGAGAAATATCAGTAACCTCAGATATGCAGATGACACCACCCCTATGGCAAAAGGGAAGAGGGACTAAAGATCCTCTTGATGAAAATGAAAGAGGAAAAACTGGCTTAAAACTCAACATTCAAAAAATGAAGATCATGGCATCTGGTCCCATCACTTCATGGCAAATAGATGGGAAACAATGAAAACAGTTAGACTTTATTTTCTTGGGTCCAAAATCACTGCAGATGATGACTACAAGTCATAAAATTAAAAGACACTTGCTCCTTGGAAGAAAAGCTATGACAAACCTAGACAGCGTATGAAAAAGCAGAGCCATTACTTTGCCAGCAAGGGTCCATCTAGTCAAAGCTATGGTTTTTCCAGAAGTCAGGTATGAACGTGAGAGGTGGACCATAAAGAAGGTTGAACGCTGAAGAATTGATGCTTTTAACTGTGGTGTTGGAAAAGACTCTTGAGAGTCCCTTGAACAGCAAGGAGATCCAACCAGTCAATCCCAGGAAATCAGACCTGAATATTCATTGGAAAAATGATGCTAAACTTGAAGCTCCAATACTTTGGCCACCTGATGCAAAGAAATGACTCATTGGTAAAGACCCTGATACTGGAAAAGATTAAAGGCAGGAGGAGAAGGGAACGACAGAGGACACGATGGTTGGATGGCATCACCGACTCGACGGATATGAGTTTGAGCAAGCTCCGAGAGATGGTGAAGGATCGGGAAGCCTGTGTGTTACAGTCCATCATGTTGCAAAGAGTCAGATCAACTGAGCAACTGAAAAACAACATGCTATTTAATCTAAGGTTCCTCAACCCCAGGAACTACAAAAGTCTTTCTTCACAGAATATCTATTAACACGTTATAAAATCAGTGCTCCACGGAAGCCACTTTAGAAGCTGCTTGCTTAAACATAATTTGCTCAAAATGTGATGATATTTAATTCACACATTGCTAAACAGAATGATTCATTTTCTGCAGCTAGCATTTTACATCATTTACTCATTTCTCGATATGAAATTAGTTCTTCAACATCTAGTTGTTTGAGGTTAAGTAAACAGTAAGGCTGTCCCCTGACACAGGCACCTGAAACCTACCAACCAAAGAATATAGCCAAGTGTGACAGGAATCATCACCAGCTGATCCAAGTATTAAAATTACTACTACCCCATCAGAATGTAACATATCCATTCTAGTCTGGTAGCTTTAGTATTAGTTTTGGTAACTGCACAGTTGACACTTAAAAAATGAAACAGAGCTTTGAAGCAAAAGGTAATTAAAATACAGCCAAAGAAAGTCACCAGCAGAGGAAGGGTGACTTAAAACCTGAAAATGGACAGATGTTAAGATACATTGATATACCACACCAAAGAAGAAAAACTTACGTGTGAATAAAAAAACATAAGACTTATGGAATAACAATCTTACAGTCACACACTGAAAACATGTCATCACTTGAATTAAGATTGACTTAGATCCACACAAGATGGGACAATACTTGCAAAAAGTAGAACACTTTGTTAGCTGTCTATACACTTCAGTTTTTCACCATTTTCTTTCTTGACAGTAACTGCTCTTTCTCCTTTCAAGCCATGGCAAAGAAAAAGAAAATAAAGGCAAAGCCTACCCTAAATCACAATCATCAGAAACACTTGGTCCTAGGGGAGTAGCTAACAAAATGCTGTTCATCAAGTAGTTGTTTAAATCCACTCTATAAATTTAGGGACACAAATCTTCATGGCATTTGAAGGCTTTCTGTCAGATCCCAAAAAAAAAAATTAAAATGTTCAACCTGTTCTCATTAAATAAATTCACAGTTACTAAGTCCAATTACAGCTATGACTAAATACAGAGAAGAAAAAGCACTGAGTATTAGCTGCCAATGTCAACTTCTACGATTGTGTCATTGTGTCACTGTTTTCTTTAGAGTAATACATATTCTTCTTGCTGTCAGTTCACATTTACCATCCTACTTCAAGCTCCTCTTCAAAAATAATCACTTTCAGGGAATCTTGTGTTGCTGACATAATTAGACTTCACTTCCCTACTAAATGCCTGTGGTACTAAGTGTTAAAAGACAAAGTTGTTCTTTGTGACATGCTGCTTTGGGAAGATGTTTTTTATCTTCACATACACGCATGGATTCTTCTCAGCTAGATTTATCCTGAGGATTTCTTTTGCAGTTCAGGGCTTCTCAAATTTTTTTTTTTTTAACCAAAGTACTACTTTTGTTAAAGGATCTACTACAGAATCAAAATTTATTTGAAGGCTTCTGTTTTACCTTTCAAAGTTATTCAAAATGTTAAGAGTCAATATCATAGTACATTTGTTTTAACATAAAAATAAAAATGTGTTAATGTTGGTGAGGATGTGAAGAGAGTGGAACACTTTCACACTACTGGGAGGTTGTAAAATGTTACTGCTATGGAAAACAGTTATAGAGGTTCCTCCAAAAAATTTAAAATAGACCATCTACCACATGATCCAGCAATTCCACCTCTGGAATATATGTATATATACACGCACATATACATATTGGAATATATATATCCAAAGGATTGAAACGAGTCTAAAGGATGTAATTGCACACCTGCGTTCACAGCACTATTCATAGTAGCCAAGAAGACGCAACCCACATGCCCATTGACAGGTAAGTGAATACGTGAAATATGACATATACATACAATTTTGCATACATTATCATGTATAATATATTAAGGTGGAACACTATTCAGCCTTAAGAAAGCTGCCTTACTGAGTGGCTTAGCACACATACACAGTTTGCTTCTACCAGTCCCAAACTCCCAATTCTTCCCTCCCCAGACCCCTCCCCTCCTGGCAACCCCAAGTTTGTTCTCTGTCTGTGAGTCTGTTTCAGGGATAAGCTCATCAGTGTCGTATTTTAGATTCTACAAGGATAAACTCTTTTACTCTTCTTACAGTATTTCTACTGTATCAATGATGCAGCCCTGAACGTGCTCACAGAACAAAGTCTACTTCTCTCTCATTTTCTGCTCAGTTCACCAGATATCAAGCAAGCAATGGGCATGTGGTAAGTGAAAGAGAATATAAAGATTAATTAGGCCATGATCCCTGCCCCGGGGCAGATAGGAGAAACCAATTGTACCTAGCTCAGTACCGGGAACCTATTATCTGTGCAATGAATCAACCAGGTCCACAGTTCTCCTCAATTATCTCCTAAATTGTAGGAGAAAAGTGGGATTTCTCTGGACTGATGTTTCTCTGGGCAAAGTTCCCCTATAATAAGCACAAAGAATAATACCCACATGTGAGACAGAAGTCAATATAAATTTTAAAACATTCAACGAACCAAAAGCTCTTTTGTTAACAGAAAAACGTGAAGTAAAAATGACAGAAATGACCTTCCACTAAAGCAGATATATAAAGAATCCTTAAGGCATTTAATAGCCTACCGCAGCAGGGATGGACTCTCCATAGCAACAAGAGACAGCAAACACTGTTCAATAGAATAGAAATACACAACTGGATAAAATACAGAATTTATGGCAGCAACAGCAATAAAGAAATGTATTAGCACAAATTCCAACATTTTATCCATCAGACCAGTTGAATTCAGTTCCGGGCAGTGTCTCATAATGACAGCACCTGGGGTTGTCCCCCAACAGTAATAACCCAAGTTATTCTCTTGTGGGTCTTTTTGTGTACGGCAGTATCAATTTTGTCATAAATCCTAGTATTTCGATTCTGGGTACAACCACAAGAGACAGTCTCTAAAACCAAGCTTACTTTTCTTAATAATGGTATATGGCAGGTTGTATTACCACAGAAACGGCATTTTACCTCCAAGGGAATCTGATAACATGGGCATTATGGGAAAAGCGGCTTTGCTCCACCCTCAAGGTCTCATCTTAGGCCTTCATCATTTCTGGATTATTATAAAAGCCTCCTATCTGCCCTCCCTTCCTCCAGTCTTGCACGCCTCAAACCCATCCCAGTTTATACTCAAGAGTCAATCTTTCGAAATCCAAAACTTATCACAGCACTCCCCTGCTTAAGATCCTCCATGGTTCACAAAGCCTTTAGGGCCTCTGACATGACACAGGAGACTCTTAATGATTTAGTTCCTGTGTGACACATAAAAAAAAAAAAAAAAACACTTTATTTTCAAATAATTTCAAACTTTCTGAAATACTGTAAGAATAGTAAAAAGAATTTATCCTTGTAGAATCTAAAATATGACACCGATGAGCTTATCCTTGAAACAGACAGACTCACAGAGAGAGAACAAACTGTGGTTGCCAAGAGGGCAGGGGTCTGGGGAGGGAAGAATTGGGAGTTTGGGGTTAGTAGATGCAAACTGTGTGTATATGCTAAGTCACTCAGTCGTGTCCAACCCTGTGAGACCCCATGGACTGTAGCCCACCAGGCTCCTCTGTCCATAGGATTCTCAAAGCAAGAATACTGGAGTGGGTACTGCAGTGGGTTATGCCATGGCCCCCTCCAGGGGGTTTTCCCGATCCAGGGATTGAACCTTCATTCCTTATGTCTCCTGCATTAGCAGGCAGGTTCTTTACCACTAGCGCCACCGGGGAAGCCCAGATGTAAACTACTACATACAAAATAGATCAACAATAAGATCCTATTGTATTGCATAGCAAACTATATTCAATATCCTGTGATAAGCTATCATGGAAAAGAACATCAAAAAGAATGT
Source organism: Cephalophus harveyi (assembly GCA_006410635.1). NCBI lineage: Eukaryota > Metazoa > Chordata > Mammalia > Artiodactyla > Bovidae > Cephalophus > Cephalophus harveyi. The sequence continues at coordinate 188,846 of SJYT01081293.1, forward strand.
ATGGGTAACTGAATCACTTTGCTATACAGTAGAAATTAACACATTTCTACTGTATCAACTATACTGATTCTTTCATCCAAATTCACCACTCACGAACCCTGAGAAACAACCTCAGTGAGAGCAGGAACCGTGCATTTTATTCACAACGTCTGGCACAGAGTGGATATTCAATAAACTCATGGAAGAAATTAATCTGTAAGTGGATTGACGGAGGAGCTGATGAAGGGCAACTTCTGGTTAAAGAGAGTGGACTGAACACAATGTTACCTCCACTCTTTCCTGAATATTCACTTAAATAACTGTTAATCCTAAAGACAAAGAGATGGCAGCAGCCAAATGTGGGAAGGCGACTGACCTGGCAGCCCGGTCACGTGATCCTCAGAAGAGCAGCTCAGAAGAAGGGCTTAGGAATGGAGGCAAAGTGTCTGTGACACTCGGGCAGAAGCGGGGCTGCAAAGGGAAAGGTGTGCTGAAAACATCTGCGAGCGACCGGTCTCCCCAGAGCTCCTGCCCAACATGACACAAACATGTAACCAACTCTCCCTTCCAGGTCAGCAGGAAAACTTCTCTAGAGAAATGCGTTCAGCTGATGGACAGCGAGCAACCACTCTGTGCCAGGCTCAGTCCTGGATGCCCAGAAATCTCCATGGCAACACAGCCAAGGCTTGTCCCCGTGCAGCGTCTGCCTTGTGGGGGAGACACAAGCCCGTGGACCTGTGATAACTGCTCTGGAGCAAGTGGCGGTGGGGCAGGGAGGGCGCCGTGCTTCCTGCTGGAGAGCAGGAAGCTGAAAGAAGTGAGCCGTGCGGACACCCAAGGGAAGAGCAGCTCAGACAGACACAGCGGGCTGGACGCACAGACCTCGACAGGGCAGCACGCTCAGGGAGCGAACAACGTGGAAGCTGATGTGCTGGGGGAGGTGAAGGTTAGGACCATGGAGTCAGAGGAGTTCTGGGCTCAAGGACACCAGGCATGGGGGGGGGAGGGGGGCTCCACTGAAACCAGGAAGATTAAGAGAAAGGCGACAAACCCCTAGCCCCTCCCAGCTCCCTTCCCACCTAACTCCAAGAAACCACTGACGGAAGATCCTGGCAGCCAGACTCTTAGGCGTCCACTGGAGACCGACTCGACAACAGTGAATGCCCCAGCACGAGGCAGGGAAAAGCCAAACAGGGCACACCCAGTGCTTTAATTTCTTGAAAACCAGGAGGCATACATACCCCGACTCACGGAACAGGAGAAATGAAAAACTGCCACAACTGCTGAGGAGAAAGAGATGAGGAGAATAGAAATATCTGTAATACAAATGTACTGGGGGACCATGTAATTAAGTAAGTAATTTAACCATGAAGTATGACTGCTTAGACACCGCTGAACACAATCATTTGGGACAAAACTGAGAGCCCGGCTCTGTAATAGATGGAAACACTGCAATAGTTTTTACTAGGTAGAAAATACATGAACAATTCCAACAGCTTTAAAGCCTTTTCTTTTTCCAGAATGACATAAAATCTCTTAAAACTATACGTATAACATACTCAAGTATATATACAATTAGATATAAACATGAGACCACATGCTATTTCTAAAAATATCTAATACACTCATGAGAATATCAAATATCTCTTAATTGCCTATATCAGCTGCCTCACTGTACAGAAGCAAGCATCATTAAACAAATTTATCTTGTATACTTTAAAAGTAAAATTTCAACACCTAAATGTCTAAAGAACATCAATATTTTAAAGATGCCAATGAGGCAGAAGGCATAAAGCAACAATATTTTTAAGTAATACTTCTAGTATCTTTTAATAAATATCTGAAAATGTAAAAAAAAAAAAAAAAAAAACCCTCTCTGTATTCATGGATATTATGGCAGGAGTTTGAAATCTTAAAAATGCATCTAAAATAAAGTATAATTTTGGAGGGTTGTTTAAGCATGATGATTCAACTCATTTCCACAAATATTTATTTATTGATGTCCTATTATAAGCCAAGTATTCCATCAGGTGCTGACACCTCAAAGATGAAAAGTATTGCCTCTGTCTTCAAGGAACTTAAAAGTCATGAGGGAGAAAGACACCCCAACACTTCAAGTTGTGAGAATGCGGGTCCAAGGGACAGAGCCGACACAGAAAAAGGAAGGCCTGACCGTGCTGGGCCATCAGGAAAAATTCCAAGAAGGAAACAAGGAAGAGTGAGAGTCTTTAAAGAAAAGGGAAAAGTTGGTTAAGGGAATCATCAGAGGAAACACCTGGTTAAAAGGTAGAGAGTCTGGTATGTTCCGGAAACTGTTAAGCAGTTGCTACTGTTAACAGAAGTGAACTGGAGAGCAGAGGTAGAGCCTTGGCCGGGGCCAGATCTAGGGAAGTCTCGTGCGGTGCTCCTGTCTGCATTTCCAGCACCAAAACCTGTGTGAAGGCCTCCTTGAGGAAAGAGACAAGCACTGTTCAAGGAGTAGCTTGCTTCACAGTATTCCTGAAACAATTTCTCAACAGTTACGACTTCAACCATGTCGATGTAATACTTACACTGTCAATGTAATACTTACATTATTCCCTGAACAAAAATTAAAGACTAAACAAGCCTTCAAATCCCTTCATTCATTTCCCTTTCCTTCCTTGTAGAATTTCATCTCATTATTCTGGAGCCCACGCTCTTCCATTCTCATCAAACCTGTCTCCTTGAAGACAAGAGACATTTTACCCAAATGATTCCAAATACATAAGAAGTGAATTTCCTTCCCAATCTATGTCAACAGACACAAATTCTCAAATTGAAGTTCTGCATTCATGCCCTTCAGCACATTTTCTCTACAACCTCAGTAATTCTATAACTTCTATGCCTATTTTCTAATTCACATTCTTTCTGAATTCACTTAGTTTCTACTAAACATAACACTAGACCCTTGTCAGGAATTATGCTACTGATTTTATGTCTACTGTATTTCCAGTTTATTTGAGTGTAGCATTGCTCTTTAGGGTTCCAGGAGAATAAAGAGTGGAGATAACAAACAAAAAATGACCTATGGCATTGTTGACACAATATATCCTCTCCTGCTGCTGCTGCTAAGTCGCTTCAGTCGTGTCCGACTCTGTGCGACCCCATAGATCAGGCTCCACCGTCCCTGGCTCCACCAGGCTCCCCTGCCCCTGGGATTCCCCAGGCAAGAACACTGGAGTGGGTTGCCATTTCCTTCTCCAATGCACGAAAGTGAAAAGTGAAAGTGAAGTCGCTCAGTCGTGTCCGACTCTTAGCGACCCCATAGACTGCAGCCTACCAGGCTCCTCCGTCCATGGGATTTTCCAGGCAAGAGTACTGGAGTGAGGTGCCATTGCCTTCTCTAATATCCTCTCCTACATCCTCGCAAACTTTGATCTACTGATTATTACTTCTTTTTCTTTCATTTCAATGTCATCCTTTATGGGCTTCTTCTTAACAACCCATTTACAAGCTTAAGTTTCCTATACTTGAAAATGTTTGAAATATTCTGTAATCCACGCACGTCCTTTCCTTGGATTGTCCGTCCCTCGACCTCTGCCTCTTCTCCAACAAACTTCTTAACGTGAGCTAAACCTACTCTCCATTTTTTTCTCATTCATCCTTCAGATCCCAACATGCTGGCTTCTGTATTTACTGCCCCACTGAACCGCCTTCACCCACGGTGACTCTCAAGCCACAACTATTTATTATAAATCCTCATCCTGCTTTACTGCTCTATGGCATTTAACATCACTTCTCCTTGAAACCTTTGCCTTTTTCATTTCCATCAGAAACTCTTTCCTATCTTTACCCCTCTCTCAAGTCCAAATTCCTCTTCTGTACATCCCTCAAATATTGATGCTCTCTAGGAGTACCTCTCAGTAAAGGTTTTCAAGAATAATCACTTCCTATTTTGTGCTCATACCCTTTCTGTGTACCTCTACCAGATGCTGGTCACATATTTGCATACTTATCCACTCCATTAGTCTGAAAGCTCCTCCAAGGCAGGAACCAAGTCTTGTTCCTCTTTGTGGGGAGGTTGGTAGGGGCACAAGGCACAAAGAGGAACAAGACTTGGTTCCTGCCTTGGAGGAGCTTTCAGACTAATGGAGTGGATAAGTATGCAAATATGTGACCAGCATCTGGTAGAGGTACACAGAAAGGGTATGAGCACAAAATAGGAAGTGATTATTCTTGAAAACCTTTACTGAGAGGTACTCCTAGAGAGCATCAATATTTGAGGGATGTACAGAAGAGGAATTTGGACTTGAGAGAGGGGTAAAGATAGGAAAGAGTTTCTGATGGAAATGAAAAAGGCAAAGGTTTCAAGGAGAAGTGATGTTAAATGCCATAGAGCAGTAAAGCAGGATGAGGATTTATAATAAATAGTTGTGGCTTGAGAGTCACCGTGGGTGAAGGCGGTTCAGTGGGGCAGTAAATACAGAAGCCAGCATGTTGGGATCTGAAGGATGAATGAGAAAAAAATGGAGAGTAGGTTTAGCTCACGTTAAGAAGTTTGTTGGAGAAGAGGCAGAGGTCGAGGGACGGACAATCCAAGGAAAGGACGTGCGTGGATTACAGAATATTTCAAACATTTTCAAGTATAGGAAACTTAAGCTTGTAAATGGGTTGTTAAGAAGAAGCCCATAAAGGATGACATTGAAATGNGTGCCCCTACCAACCTCCCCAGGCTTCCCTGGTGGCTCAGAGGTTAAAGCATCTGCCTCCAATGCGGGAGACCCGGGTTCGATCCCTGGGTCGGGAAGATCCCCTGGAGAAGGAAATGGCAATCCACTCCAGTATTCTTGCCTGGAGAATCCCATGGATGGAGAAGCCTAGTAGGTTACAGTCCACAGGGTCGCAAAGAGTCGGACACGACTGAGCGACTTCACCTCACCTCACCTCACCAACCTCCCCAGGGCCCTAGCACAGTACCCAAACACATGGTGTTGTTCAACAGATGTTTCTGGAATGAACAACAAATCAGTAATCAAGTTAACAAGACTATTTGTATTTTTAAAATATATGTGCATGTAATACTGAGATAATTCAGCTTACAGTTCCTACAAATAATCCATCTTACAGTTCCCATAAATGAAATTTATTTTAAATATTTAACCAAATAATATAGAGTGTCTATAGTTTATCATTTTAATTACCTCTACAGCATCCAGTTCATCTGGTCTCAAAGGCCATAAAAAGTTACAAGGTACCTTCAGCCAAATGAGCCAGCATGGCCTCAAAAGCCAAATTCACTTTATGCCAAATGGCAAGTATCTCTAGCATCCATAATAAGGGATGAAGAGGGAGGAGGAGGAGGAGGAGGAGCAGGTACCGTGTTGGGCCACGAAGGTGCAAGGAAAAGCCCCTAAAGCAACCAAGAAGCATATTGAGGAGACAGATGAGGAGGATAAGGCATTCAGGCAGAAAAAGAACTAGAAGCAAAAGTGAAGGAGCTGAAAGTGAAGGCAAGGAATTCCTGGTGGTCCAGTGTTTAGGACTTGGTGCTTTCACTGCCAAGGGCCCAAGTTCAGTCCCTGGTTGGGAAAATAAGATCCCACAAGCCAGAAGGAGAGGCCAAAACCAAAATAATATAAAAGCAAAAGCCAAGGGAAAAGGCCCCCTGGCCACAGGTGGAATTAAGAAATCTGGCAAAAAAGTACACTGTTCCTTGTGCCTGAGGCAATTATGATTCTTAATTCCATTCCTATTTAAATTAATTCCATTTAAACATCTGGATTCCCTGCCATAACATCTGTTGCCACATATAGTTAAAATGAAGTACGGCCTTGGAACCTACTGTACACTTAAGAATAACTTTTGTTAAAAAAAAAAGAAACTAGGGAAAATTTTATTATTTAGCTACTCCCAACTATGAGGGAAAAGGTACTTACCAACCCAATTAGGGTCACCCTAGAACAAGCCAAGCAAACCAATAAGCAGAAAAAGCTGGCGGTGGGGGCTACTTCCAAAGTTCAAGGACCACATCCACCACTGAAGTATCACACGTACAGTGAATATAAAATATTCAGGAAATTATTTAGGAAAGACCATGGCAGCAGAGGAGGAAAGTCTGATAACTAGACTTCAAAGTTAAACTGTATCTTAACCAAGAAGGATGTTTCTATTCTTTAGGGAAATCACTCTTAACCTCCACTCGATAAGGCCAGATAAGACCAATGCCGAACACTAATTTCCTAAATACCTACCACACACAATTCACTCTTCTCCACTCATGTAAGCACAGCTCTAGAGCTCAAAAGTCCATTCCATTTCAATAGCAAGGTCTCCAGATCACCAAGGGTTTATGTGACTATAGTAACAGAAGACGTGCTTTAGGACCAAATTCTCCTTATCTGGCTTAGTTTTTAGCCATGAGTCTATGCCGAGGTGGCTACATATTCAACAGATAACAGCAGCTCACAAATGAAGGTGGGGGGAGTCGGGATGAGTAATATTATCTTCAATTAGAAAAATGCCAGTTCTGTTTTCCACATCAAAGAGGAAAGAAAAATTCACTCTAATTTTCAAGGGTACAGATGGAGGGACTTGGAAGAGGCAAAGCACTGAGAAGAGAGCAAAACACCTTGCAACCTATCTCCTGAACTACTGGAAGATGACTCCTACATTTATCCCACTTTGTCTATATAGATGTTTGCCCGTAATTGGTAGCACCTGTAGTATTTGTTGGTTACAGGCAAATATGAAATTAAATCTCATTTACTGCAATCTCAGTATTTCTCCTCTTTCTGAGTCAGACATCAGCACGCTCAATGGCAAAAATTACAATGAATCTCCGAAAAGAGATGAAGTTGCATAAATAATGATACAGAGTTACTTTTTTCAAATGGCTCCCAAACAGCATAAATAGAAAAATAGAGTAAATATGCATTTGATTTTTGTATAACAACTCAGATTTACCTAATTTTCTGAGACAGCTGAACTGGGTATGGGATGAAGCTGTCTGACTGAGGAAAACAATGATGACAAAATGTCAGTCAATAGCTACATCTGAGTGTCTAACACAGCACTATAAGAAGACAGCCACATACACACAAGAAATGCCAAGTCTGACCTGACCTTTGTCCACAGAATCTAAAAAGGGAAATAAACAAAACACTTCAAGGAGTACCCCAGTATTAGTAAATACGATTTTTTCATTTACTTTCAGTCTCACAAACTCAATTCTTCTTAATTCAGATGAATAACACCTGAGTTATCAATGTCACCATTTCTCAATCATTAGTTTCTACCTAGACAAGTCTCTGAAAGGACCACTGACAAGTATCAGATGGTTATCTCCCTACAACTTTGCGCTGAAAAGGGTACAAACCTTTTGGTTAGTCACTACCTATTCAAGAATTCAATACAAGATGATATGCTTACCTTTCAGATACCATAGAGGATACATGGTTGCCTTTTTTTTTTGTTTTTTCCTAACAGCACCTACAGCCTTGCCCATCAGAAAATCCTATAGGATCTGTGCTCATCAGCATTCAAAGTACTCTCTTAAGATTTATCTTTTTGCTAAAGCTTTTGCCTTAGTGACTCAAAGAAACTATTGAAATAGACTTGGGCAAAGGATTAAGTTTTTTTAAAAATCTAGACAGCGACCAGAATGTGAGTAAGAAGGAAAATGTAAATTAAGCTAACGTTCTGGGTTGAGCAGATAATTACAGTCTTTGATAGGAATGCAAGCAGACAAAAATCTCATTAAATATTTGGTGCCCTATTTGCCCCTAATACTTATAAAATCTGAAGGCATAATCCACAATGTATAACACTTAAACCAGGGAAACTGCAGAGAATGATAACATCCTAGACCAAAAGGTATCTCAAGTAGCCATCAGATCTCACCTGCTGCCTCCAACACTAAACTAGTCGTGACAAATGACAATAACCTCATTTTAAAGAGGGTCATGAATTCTGGAATTCTGAGAATAAAATGAGCAATGAAGCAGAAGTAATAAAAGGAGGATAAGAAAAATGAGGGGAGGGGAGGGAACAGAAGTTAAAAGTGAAAGCGTGTGTGTGCGTGCTCCGTCGCGTCTCACTCTGCAGCCCTATGAACTGCAGCCCTTCGTGCTTCCCTGTCCATGGGATGCTCCAGGCCGGAATACGAGAGTGGGTTGCCATTTCCTACTCCAGGGGATAGTCCTGACCTAGGAATCGAACCTGAGTCTCCTGCATTGACAGTCAGATTCTTTACCACTGAACCACAAGGGAAGCCTAGATTATTATACACCTAATAGTTTGTATCTCTTACTCTCCCCTACCACTATATTGCCTCTCACCGCTTCCCTCTCGCCCTGGTAGTTCAGTTCAGTTCATTTCAGTCACTCAGTTGTGCGACTCTTTACGATCCCATGAATCACAGCACGCCAGGCCTCCCTGTCCATCACCACCTCCCAGAGTCCACCCAAACCCATGTCCATTGAGTTGGTGATGCCATCCAACCATCTCTTCCTCTGTCATCCCCTTCTCCTCCTGCTTTCAACCTTGCCCAGCATCAGGGTCTTTTCAAATGAGTCAGCTCTTCACATCAGGTGGCCAAAGTACTGGAGCTTCAGCTTCAACATCAGTCCTTCCAATGAACACCCAGGACTGATCTCCTTTAGGATGGACTGGCTGGATCTCCTTGCAGTCCAAGGGACTCTCAAGAGTCTTCTCCCCCTGGTAACCACTGGTTTATTCTCTGTATCTGGGACTCTGCCTCTTCTTTGGTATATTCACTAGTGTGTTGTCCACACATTATAGTCTTTAAGAGCCTATGCCCAGACTTGCACTTGCCTACAACATGGTGGGAGTGTGGGCAAGTAGACACATGCTCCTAGGAGACCCCAAGACCTCCATTCTGTTAAATTACAAATATCTCTTGCTTTTTCAAAATCAAACAGTAGTAGTTCATCTCTCTCCCAATCAGTAAATGTGTTACCTATTCCTTGACAACCAACAGAGACAGAGGGGTGACTGGCCACTATTAGCCTGAACATTTAGTGTAAATTTAACTCACTAAGAGAAACTAAGAGTGGCAAAAAGCAACTAAAACAGTAAAAGATGCACTTCATTCACTCACATCTTCAGAGTATCCTCTATAAAGATAAATGAAATAACAACTGTCCTTAAATTATAATTTATTGAGAGTGCTAAATGTGTTCGATTTAAAACTCTATCTTGGTGCTTGGATGCTCAGTCATGTCCAACTCTTTGTAACCCCATGGATTGTAGCTCACCAGGCTCCTCTGTCCATGGCATTTTCCAGGCAAGAATACTGGAGTAGGTGGCCATTTCCTCCTCCAGGGCATCTTCCCAAAACAGGGATCAAACCTGCATCTCTTACGTCTCCTCCATTGGCAGGCAGATTCTTTACCACTAGCACCATGTTCAGTTCAGTTCAATAGCTCAGTCGTGTCTGACTCTCTGCGAGCCCATAGACTGCAGCACGCCAGGCCTCCCTGTCCATCACCAACTCCTGGAGTCTACTCAAACTCATGTCCATTGAGTCGGTGACACCATCCAACCATCTCACCCTCTGTCGTCCTCTTCTCCTCCTGCCTTCAATCTTTCCCAGAATCAGGGTCTTTTCAAATGAGTCAGCTCTTTGCATCAGGAAGCCAAAGTACTGGAGCTGCAGCTTCAACATCAGTCCTTTCAATGAACACCCAGGACTGATTTCCTTTAGGATGGACTAGTTGGATCTCCTTGCAGTCCAAGGGACACTCAAGAGTCTTCTCCAACACCACAGTTCAAAAGCATCAATTCTTCAGAGCTCAGCTTTCTTTATAGCACCATGTAGGTCCCAAAACTCTTTTTTTTTGGGGGGGGGGGTGTCTGTGCTGGGTCTTAATTGCCACATGTGGCATCTTCAGCTGTGGCATGTGTGATCTGGTTCTCCAACCAGGGATCAAAGCCAGGCCCCATGTACTGGGTGTGTGGAGTCTTAACCACTGGACTATCAGGGAAGTCCCCCAGAACTCTATCTTAATGCTTTCCTTAAATAAAAACATGTTGGGTATAACGCAACCTTCTGCGGTGACCCGATCAGTCATCATAAAGTGACCCTTTTAAGACTACGATACCTCAGGGCTGTTTGCCTCCACCGTAAGGAACACTGAGTTTTGGCTTCTGACGTCTAGTTTCCCCATCTTCTCCCCAACATGAGTCTGCCGCTGTCACTCATTGCTATTGTCTACGTACTTGGCCCCACTTACCCTGTTCGCTTTCAATTTATTGACCCTACTCTTTTCAGCCTCTGTCCCTGCTCCTGCTGTTTCCTCAACCCCAATGCCCTTCTCCAGCTGCACCCTTGCCAACATGGTGTCTCAAACTTTCTGACGTCTGTCAGTCTAAAAGCTGAAAAATATGGATTTCAGTCCAATTTTAATTTGCATTTCTCTTGTCATGAGTGGGTTGAAAATCTTTTCACATATTTAAGAGCCATTTGCATTTCATTTTCTGTGAATAGTCTGCTCATAGCCTTTGCCGGTTTTTATTAAGGTTGTTAAAACTCATCACATACATGTTGGAAATCAGTTCTCTGTAATGAGTTATAATCCTCTCCACCAAGCCCCACCACCATGCATATAATCATACGTCTTTTGGCTTTGGTTATGGCTTTTGGCATGCAGAAATTCTAAATTTTTATATGAGTAAATTTAACAGTCTTTTATGTTTTCTGGATTTTATGTCTCATTTAAAAGACTTTCCCCATTCTTGGGCTTCCCTTGTGGCTCAGCTGGCAAATAATCCACCTGTGGTGCGGGAGACCTGGGTTTGACCCATGGGATGGGAAGATCCCCTGGAGAAGGGAAAGGCTACCCACTCCAGTGTTCTGGCCTGGAGAATTCCATGGACTGTATAGTCCATGGGGTCACAAAGAGGCGGACACAACTGAGCCACTTTCACTTTCCCTACTCTGACATTAGAAAAGAATTTGTCCGTGATATGTTCTAATACTTTCATGTGATTTTTGCTCTATATTTAAAATTTTGACCCACACTGACTATATCCCATTATACAGTCTGAGGTTTGAATCCCACTTTTTCCCCAGATGGTGACTCCACTTGGATCATCATCACTGACTGACAAAGCCACCTTCTTCCCAGTAGTAAGAAAAGTTTGAAGTCTGAGGTGTTTGATTACGTCATGATTCTTTGGTGCTTAGAATTTCCAAAATAATGACATTGAGGTAAACTATAATTAAGAGCAATTTAGACTTTGAAGCATGGCCTTATATCTTTTTAAAGTACAAGAATTTATTTCACCTGTGAGATCCTTGGGGCAGGTATGTAGGACCCACACACCTTTCTGTGACCAGCATACAGTAACTGTTTAATAAAGGTTCTTTGAATGAATAGTGATCTACATTTTCTACGACCAAGTACAAATTTAAATTCTCTCAGGATCTGGAGAGAGTTGCATCATTGTTGATTAACTATGTTTATGTCCTGAAGGATGATTTTGCCAAATTTCCCCTATCCACTCTAGCCTTTTCTTTGACAAAAGCCCTTCAAATCTAGTCAAAATCTAGTAACCTCACTAGTCAATCACAACTCAACTAGCTATACTACAACCACTATGGAAAATGATTTGACAGTTTCTTAGAAAATTGAGCATATATCTACCCTATGACCCAGCATTTCTACTCCTAGGTATTTACCCAAGAATGATGAAAATGTGTGACCACAAAGAGACTTGTACGTAAATGTTCATGGAAATTTTATCCATGATAGCCCAATACTGGGACTAAAACAAATGTGTTCGAACAGAATCAATAAACCAACTGTGCTGTATTCAGACGACAGGACACTACTCAGCAATAAACAGGAATAAACGACATGCAACAACACAGATGATTCTCTCAAATCATTACACGTATGAAAAACAGCCAGACATAACAGAGTGCATTCTGTGTACCTCCATTTGCATGCCATTCAAAAAAAAGGTAAACCAATCATGATGACAGAAAACAAGCCATGATTCCCTGAGGAAAGAGGAGGAAGGATCGCTCTGGATGGATGGTAACACTTTCTATCAGTGATTTTCAAAGTGCTGGCCCTGGACCAATAGCACCGGGGGATTGCCAGGGATGTAAGGTCTTAAGTCCCTGCCCCAGAAATGCTGAATCTGAAACACAGGGTGGGTCCAGTGGGAGCGATCTATGCTTTAACAAGCCAACCAGGTCTTTATGAAGCTCCCTGAAGTGGAGAGACACTCTTCTGTATCTTGTGAGTAAGGGTGAGTACACAGGTGCATTACAACTATCAAAGCGCAAGTAAATGGTCACTGAATCCAAGCATTTTACAAGCAAACGATATACCTAAATTTTTAGAATTTGGATATAATTCCTTAAAAACTATCTTTAACCCAAATCTATCTCCACCTCCTGTTTTCTACAGCTTGACATCTGGCAAAATAATCCACCTGGAAGTTTGAATGAGAAAACGTCCTCTTCTACTGCTTCCACTCCTTTGCTCGATGCAGTCAATCACCGAAAAAAGGAAAGATATACCCATCTGAATGCAGAGTTCCAAAGATAGCAAGGAGAGATAAGAAAGCCTTCCTCAGTGATCAGTGCAAAGAAATAGAGGCAAACGACAGAAAAGAAAAGACTAGCGATCTCTTCAAGAAAATTAGAGATACCAAGGGAACATTTCATGCAAAGTTGGGCTTGATAAAGGACAGGAATGGCAGGGACCTAACAGAAGCAGGAGATATTAAGAAGAGGTGGCAAGAATACACAGAAGAACTGTACAAAAAAGATCTTCACGACCCAGATAATCACGATGGTGTGATCACTCACCTAGAGCCAGACATCCTGGAATGTGAAGTCAAGTGGGCCTTAGAAAGCATCAATACAAACAAAACTAGTGGAGGTGATGAAATTCCAGTTGAGCTATCTCAAATCCTGGAAAGTGATGCTGTGAAAGTGCTGCACTCAATATACAAGCAAATTTGGAAAACTTAGCAGTGGCCACAGGACTGGAAAAGGTCAGTCTTCATTCCAAACCCAAAGAAAAGCAATGCCAAAGAATGCTCAAACTACCGCACAATTGCACTCATCTCACATGCTAGTAAAGTAATGCTCAAAATTCTCCGAGCCAGGCTTTAGCAATACATGAACCA
>SJYT01081295.1:0-11724 GCA_006410635.1 Cephalophus harveyi
CAGGAGGAGAAGGGGACGACCGAGGATGAGATGGCTGGATGGCATCACGGACTCGATGGATGTGAGTCTGAGTGAACTCCGAGAGATGGTAATGAACAGGGAGGCCTGGCATGCTGCGATTCATGGGGTCGCAGAGTCGGACACGACTGAGCGACTGAACTGAACTGAACTGAACTGTATATCATAACTAACTAGAGGGGAAGGGCTTCCATATATCTTGAAAGCATAGATCAAAATTGCTAATAATCTAGACAAAAACCATAAAAATTATACCATATTCACCAGTTCACTCATTAACCAATCCTTTTTTAACTTATTGTACACCCATCATGTTTCCCCTTATGTGTCTTTAATTTCTTATCCAGTTCAACAATAGGATATGAAACTCATCAGGAACCTGTACTTATCAAAAACCCTTTCTGTGGCTATTCTTAAAGATGAAGGACTTTTGCAAAAGCATCAGAGTACAACAATAACTGGTTATAAATAACAAATGACTTTAAAAGTCACAGTTAAACACCTGGTTACAAAGTAATCAATAAAGAAATGATGACAATAACTAGAATTATGGTCAGTTTTAATCTTAACCATTAAAAACCTTAATCTATAGCAAAAACCAAGAAGCAACTAATTGTGAACTCTTTGTCATATCAGAATTTCCAGTTTGGAAAACTTATACTTTGGTCTTCCGCTCCTAAAAAGGCAAAGTTAGGTAAACTCAGACCCACCCAGCAATTAATGTTCCAATATTTTATCCTACTTGGAATTGTTGGGGAAGTGTTTAATTTCCTTGGTTCTGTTTTATCACAACAAAAATTTGAAGCGACAGATCAGCGTTACAGCCCTTGGACAGACCAGTGTTACAGCTCTCAGATGGACCAGTGTTACAGTTCTGTGTTACAGCTCAGTTTTATTTAGAAAACTGCAGGAAAATACATCCTTGAGGCATGAGGGCATGCCAACCCAAAAGACGTGAAGAGAAGGGAGAGATAAAGAGAGAAGAGAGACCCCCATCCCTTTGGCTTTTCTTTTTACTTGTTTTTTTTCCCTTCTCCCTGGGTCTGCCCTATGTAAATTGGGCTAGCCAGGAGTACTATTTGTTTTATCTGAGGTCCTCACTCTGGTCCTTAGACCCTCCTTTGTTCTATTTTTGTGGGCTTTTCCCTTCCTTGTCTTTTAGCCACCACCATTCTGGACTCCTTTTTCCTATTCTAACTACCTAACACTCCCCCTACACATTCTGGTGGTCCCTGAGTGTCCTACTCCCATACTGGGAAGAGATATACTCACTAAACTGGGGACTACCCTTGTGTTGGGAAGCTTTTCAGCCACTAGAGCCCTACAGCTTCTGGTTACTACTAAAGAACCCATTACACTCTCTCCAATAGAGAGGGACCAAAAACTATGGGAGGACACAATTAACCACCAGGTGTGGGACCAAGGGACTCCCGGACGAGTCCACCAAGCTGAAACGATCATCATTGTCCTCCAAGATCCCACTTGGTTACCCAACTGGAAACAATATCCCCTCAGAAGAGAAGCTCAGGAGGGTACGACAGCTGTTAATAAATAAATTCCTTGCTTGTGGGCTATTAGTCCCCACAATTTGCCCTGTAACACCTCGATCCTCTCAGTAGAGAAAAAGGACGGAATCTGGAGAATGGTTCAAGATCTCTGGATCATAAATGAAGCTATAGTCCCCATCCTTCCCACAGTACCCAATCCCTATGTAATCTTGGGAAAAATCCCACCCAGTGCCAAGTGGTTTACAGTCTTAGATCTCAAAGATGCATTTTTTTGCCTACCACTGGCTAAAGAATCCCAATATCTTTTTGCCTTTGAGTGGGAGGCCCCAGGAGAAAAACACCAACAGATGACTTGGACAGTATTACCTCGGGGTTCAGAGATAGCCCCCACCTGTTTGGACAGGCCCTTAGCTGGGATCTCCTAGATCTGGACCTGGGACCTAATGGGAAAATATTACAATACATAGATGACCTACTAATCTGCTCTCCAGATGAGAAAAATGCCCAACAATATGCAATTCAGGTTCTAAACTTTTTGTCAGAGAGGGGATATAAAGTCTCCCATGCTAAGGCACAGATTGTCGAGACAAAGGTCACTTACTTGGGAGTTCAAATTACACACGGGTCTAGGAGGTTGTCCTCTGATAGGGTAAAAGAAATCCTACAGTTGCCCTCCCCCATGACTCTGAGACAATTGTGAGATTTCCTGGGGCTAACTCAGTTTTGTAGAATCTGGATACCCAACTATGGTCTAATTGCCCATCTTAAAGGGACAGGATGATTCAATCCCACTGATGTGGGGAACTCCTCAAAAGAAGGCAGAGGTTACACTAAAACAAGGTTTAACTCAGGTATCTGCCTTGAGATTGCCAGACCTAGAAAAAGCATTCCAACTTTATGTCCACAAAAGAGAGGGAATAGCCGTGGGCGTGTTAACTCAAAGGTTGGGATCTGAGCCCAGGCCTGTAACTTACTTATCCAAGAGGCTCAACCCAACCACCCAAGCTGGCCCCACTGCCTTCGAAATCTTGCAACTATTGCAATCCTGATAGAAGATGCTTTAAAACTCTCCTTGGGGGCAAACTAACTATTTCTACCAGGCACCAAGTGAAACAACTCCTAAATGGGAGAGGCCATTATGGATGTCTGATCAAAGAATCCTCAGATATCAAGTAGTTCTGATGGAAAATCCAGGCCTCACTATATCCCCTTGTGAGGTTTTTACCCAGCTACCTGCCTGCCTACCCCCGAGGGCTCTCTCCCCTTTCACTCTTGCCTAGAAACCTTGGGCCACTGGGCAAAACCCCAAGAGGGATTGTCGGAAGATCCTCTGACCAATTCTGAGGAAATCTGGTACACTGATGGAAGCAGCTTTATCTTTCATGGAAACAGAAGAGCCGGATATGCAGTAGTCTCCAATCTTGAGACCAAAAAGGCTAAAGCTCTGCTACCAGGTCAACAAGCTACGACATGCGGTGTCAGTTCAATAAGGATATATAAGACTGCAGCCAACCACAGAAAATATCACTCACCCTTAGATGGACACCGCTATAAGGACTCTGAGGCCTGAAACTAGCAAGAGAGGGAGGCCCAATGCCCCTCACAACCCCAGGTCAGCAGGATGTAGCCAGAGAGAGCTCGAAGCCCTTATTCCCAAAGAGTTGGGACCCCCCCCATCTCTTTGAGGGGGAAATGTTAGGAAGTTAGGATAGGAAAAAAGAATGGCGGTGGCTAAAAGACAAGGAAGGGAAAAGCCCTTGAAAATAGAACAAAAGTTCCGAAGATCGGAGTGAGAACCTCCAGGTAGAACAAACAGCACTCCTGGCTGGCCCAATTTACATAGGGCAGGCCCAGAGGGGAGGAAAAAGCATATAAAAAGAGGAGCCAAAGGGCCAGGTCTCGCTCTCTCCCCTACGTGCATGTGCGTTCATTCTCTCTCTCTCCCCTCTTTGTGTCTTTGGGTCGGTGTGCCCTCACGCCTCGAGGATGTATTTTCCTGCTATTTTCTAAATAAAACTGAGCTGTAACACAGAACTGCAACACTGATCTGCCTAAGAGCTATAACTTGGTCTGTTCGAGACCCGAGAGTTATAACACGGTCTGTCCAAGGGCTGTGATGCACCAAGGGCTTTAATGTCCGTCGCTTCAAATTTTTTTTGAGATGAGACAGAACCAAGGAGATTACACTTGCCTGACACCACTAAACCTTGATCCCCAATCTGCAAGCTAAATGACACACTCAGGTGGCAGGACAGTTCCAAGGAACTGTCAAAAGACAGAGGTGTGGGTGGGTCCCCAATGGTTGGGATGATCCTCTCACTCATTAGCATATGAATTTACCTAGCTGGGAAAAAAAAAAAAAAACTAGCCACATCACATTCCGTGGCCCAAGCACTTGCCCTTTGCAATGGCCCACACCCTGCAGAGTGTGCTTCTCTATATATCAGAACAAATCCACCTCTTTCCTATAGGTGCATCTCTAACTGAATAAGACATCAGAGCCTGAGCTTCATTAGATCCTGAAGCCAGGCACCTTGGGTTTTGGCTGGGCTCAAGTCCTGGGAGAGAGAGCTGAAGGACAGGAGGAAAAAGCAGTGAGAAAAATGTGCCAAGGAATCCCCTTCATAAAATGCCAGAAAATCTGCTAAATACCTGACCTGTGTTAACAGTTTTCATTGGCCTGATCCTTGGCCTGATTCTTTTTCCTATACTAACTACCTAACAGAATGACCCAAATAATCAATGAATTCTCTTCATTTAATTTAGTTTAGTTTCAGTCTACCAAAATCTGGAGAGATTAAGAAGGGGACGACAGAGGATGAGATGGCTGGATGGCATCACTGACTCGATGGACGTGAGTCTGAGTGAACTCCAGAAGTTGGTGATGGACAGGGAGGCCTGGCGTGCTGCGATTCATGGGGTCGCAAAGAGTCGGACACGACTGAGTGACTGAACTGAACTGAACTGATATCCCAAATTATGCCTACAGAGTTTTAAAAAGTCTTTTCTTTTTTTCCACTTCACTTTTAGAGACACAAACGATTAAAGTTCCTGAAAGCCCAGGTAGATCATTTACATCTCAAAGGCACAGGAAGAGAAATACCAATTCCTTTCTTAAAGCTGCCTTCCTCTAAAGGCATATGCAAAATCCAGTCTTAGATTGTCAAAAGAGGACATCTTCAGGGATTCTTTCTCTGTTTTTAAATTGCCAGTTTAGCTTAAGCAAATAACAGTAATAGAGTTCACTCACATTCAGCTTCTGTGGCCTTTCTTGATATAAAAAGCAAAGGCCAGCCCACAGCTGAGGCCACTTCTTTTTTCTCCATGTAATGGCAGCTAATATCTCTGCAAAAGCCTTAGGGATGTCTACGAGTTCTCTGTACTCCTGAAGCCCCCATTTATCAAGACAGGCACCACAGGGCCCTACAATGTGGATGGGACCCTGGAGCTTCGCCTGCAACCTTTGGATTCCATCTTCATGAATGGCCACCCCAGGATTATCCCCACAATTTTCAGGCCCCACATGCTAGTTAACATCCCCCACAACCGTCCATTTCCAATCCTTATTTTCTGACACCGTGGGTCTCAAAAGAGTTTCTTCCATGTCCCGGCTGCTCCGCCAATTGTTGGGCTGCACTGCAGAGCCCTCCAAGCCCTATATTTCCCCATCCTCGAGACCAGAGAAACAGCCCAGAGCTGGTGAGAGAGACATCAATGGTTTAATGGATGGGAGGGCTTACGTGTTTGAAGCAAGGTCCTGGACGGACATCCCAGTGTGTGCTGCGGTCAGCAGGCAGTACATGGCAGCAGTCTTCACTCTGGAAAGAGAGGGAGGTCACCAATTATAGGGGGAATTGACATCAGGCTGGCTCATCGGTTACCAGGGGCACTAGCAGAGCAGCACATCCCTCACTGCCCATCTAGTAAGCTATCAGGTTCAGTTCAGTTCAGTCGCTTACTCCTGTCCGATTCTTTGCAACTCCATGGATTTCTGCATACCAGGCTTCCTTGTCCAACACCAACTCTCAGAGCTTGCTCACACTCATGTCCATTGAGTTGGTGATGCCATCCTACCATCTCATTATCTGCTGTCCCTTTCTCCTCCTGCCTTCAATCTTTTCCAGCATCAGGGTCTTTTCCAAGGAGTCAGTTCTTCGCATCAGGTGGCCAAAGTATTGGAGTTTCAGCTTTAGCATCAGTCCTTCCAATGAATATTAGGGTTAATTTCCTTTAGGATGGACTGCTTTCATCTACTTGCAGTCCAAGGAACCCTCAACAGTCATCTCCAACACCACAGTTCAAAAGTATCAATTCATCAGCACTTAGCTTTCTTTATAGTGAAACTCTTACATCCATTCATGACTACTGAAAAAATCAGAGCTTTGACTAGACAGACGTTTGTCAGTCTATCATCTTGTAAGCTAGAGAAGGCAATGGCAACCCACTCCAGTACTCTTGCCTGGAAAATCCCAGGGACGGGGGATCCTGGTAGGCTGCAGTCCATGGGGTCGCTAAGAGTCGGACATGACTGAGCGACTTCACTTTCACTTTTCACTTTCCTGCATTGGAGAAGGAAATGGCAACCCACTCCAGTGTTATTGCCTGGAGAATCCCAGGGACGGGGGACCCTGGTGGGCTGCTGTCTATGGGGTCGCACAGAGTTGGACACGACTGAAGTGACTTAGCAGCAGCAGCAGCATCTTGTAAGCTATCAGGTGGAGATGTTCTAATCTAATAGTGAGAACAAACACTGACTGGGGCCAGAGCATGTATGTAAGAAGGTCAGTCCTGTGATTAGGTTGAAGCAGGTGCTGGTCAAAAGATATACAGAGAGCAAGAGAACAGCCCTCTCAGGTGGCCTTAACATACAGCCTGTGTGTGTGTGTGTGTGTGTGTGGTTGGTGAAAGTCACTCAGTCATGTCTGACTCTTTATGACCTCATGGACTATACAGTCCATGGAATTCTCTAGGCCAAAATCCTGGAGTGGGTAGCCTTCCCCTTCTCCAGGAGATCCTCCCAACCCAGGGACTGAACCCAGGTCTCCTGCTTTTTGGGTGGATTTTACCACCTAAGCCACAAGGGAAGCCCTAGAATACTGGAGTGGGTAGCCTATCCCTTCTGCAGCAGATCTTCCCAACCCAGGAATCCACTGGGGGTCTCCTGCATTGCAGATGGATTCCTTAACAACTGAGCTATCAGGGAAGTGTGTGTGTGTAGTGTAACATACATCATGTATGTAACAGAATTCTCACTAAATTTTCTGAGAGTCCTTTTAGAATATTTCACATCTGCTATAGGAGAAATCTGAGAGTTACCCAAAGCTATCATATGAAGATTCTGAGTAGCAATGACTGTTGCTCTAAAATTATAAACAAACAGGCAGAAAAATCTGTCAGAATGAAAATATTCATAATCAAAAGTACATACTAATTGTTCTTAGTATTGATGATGACGTGTCAGTTTAGAACTTACACCAAGCCTTAGGTATCCGAACTCCCCAAAGAGTATTAGGCAGTGCACATGAAATTAACAATATGCTACTCACAACTGGGAAGAGTTTGCAAAAACTTTTTCATTGAGTGAGTCACTGTTGAAGGTTTGTGATTCACATCGTTATCTCTTTCATGAAAACAAATCAGCATATAAAAAAATAGCCAAGAAAACAAAAGTGTAATCTCTTCCTCCATATCCCTCATTTTTATTATAATGCATTCATTTTTATAAAAGCAAAGACTGGCCAGATATTAATGTCCCGATAAAGAAACACACAAAGCAAGTGATTTACAGACTATCCGAGGAGGCCTTCCAAAAGCTGAGAAAAGAAGAGACGGAAAAGGCAAAGGAGAAAAGGAAAGATATAAGCATCTGAATGCAGAGTTCCAAAGAATAGCAAGGAGAGACAAGAAAGCCTTCCTCAGCAATCAATGCAAAGAAATAGAGAACAACAATAGAATGGGAAAGACTAGAGATCTCTTCAAGAAAATTAGAGATACCAAGGGAAATGTGTGTGTGTGTGTGTGTGTGTGGTGAAAGTCACTCAGTCATGTCTGACTCTTTATGACCTCATGGACTATACAGTCCATGGAATTCTCTAGGCCAAAATCCTGGAGTGGGTAGCCTTCCCCTTCTCCAGGAGATCCTCCCAACCCAGGGACTGAACCCAGGTCTCCTGCTTTTTGGGTGGATTTTACCACCTAAGCCACAAGGGAAGCCCTAGAATACTGGAGTGGGTAGCCTATCCCTTCTGCAGCAGATCTTCCCAACCCAGGAATCCACTGGGGGTCTCCTGCATTGCAGATGGATTCCTTAACAACTGAGCTATCAGGGAAGTGTGTGTGTGTAGTGTAACATACATCATGTATGTAACAGAATTCTCACTAAATTTTCTGAGAGTCCTTTTAGAATATTTCACATCTGCTATAGGAGAAATCTGAGAGTTACCCAAAGCTATCATATGAAGATTCTGAGTAGCAATGACTGTTGCTCTAAAATTATAAACAAACAGGCAGAAAAATCTGTCAGAATGAAAATATTCATAATCAAAAGTACATACTAATTGTTCTTAGTATTGATGATGACGTGTCAGTTTAGAACTTACACCAAGCCTTAGGTATCCGAACTGCCCAAAGAGTATTAGGCAGTGCACATGAAATTAACAATATGCTACTCACAACTGGGAAGAGTTTGCAAAAACTTTTTCATTGAGTGAGTCACTGTTGAAGGTTTGTGATTCACATCGTTATCTCTTTCATGAAAACAAATCAGCATATAAAAAAATAGCCAAGAAAACAAAAGTGTAATCTCTTCCTCCATATCCCTCATTTTTATTATAATGCATTCATTTTTATAAAAGCAAAGACTGGCCAGATATTAATGTCCCGATAAAGAAACACACAAAGCAAGTGATTTACAGACTATCCGAGGAGGCCTTCCAAAAGCTGAGAAAAGAAGAGACGGAAAAGGCAAAGGAGAAAAGGAAAGATATAAGCATCTGAATGCAGAGTTCCAAAGAATAGCAAGGAGAGACAAGAAAGCCTTCCTCAGCAATCAATGCAAAGAAATAGAGAACAACAATAGAATGGGAAAGACTAGAGATCTCTTCAAGAAAATTAGAGATACCAAGGGAACATTTCATGCAAAGATGGGCTCGATAATGGACAGAAATGGTATGGACCTAACAGAAGCAGAAGATATTAAGAAGAGGTGGCAAGAATACAGAGAAGAACTGCACAGAAAAGATTTTCATGACCCAGATAATCACGATGGTGTGATCACTCACCTAGAGCCAGACATACTGGAATGTGAAGTCAAGTGGGCCTTAGGAAGCATCACTATGAAGAAAGCTCATGGAAGTGAAGGAATTCCAGTAGAGCTATTTCAAATTCTAAAAGATGCTGTGAAAGTGCTACACTTAATAGGTCAGCAAATCTGGAAAACTCAGCAGTGGCCACAGGACTGGAAAAGGTCAGTTTTCATTGCAATCCCAAAGAAAGGCAATGCCAAAGAATGTTCAAACTACCTACCGCACATGCATTCATCTCACACGCTAGTAAAGTAATTCTCAAAATTTTCCAAGCCAGGCTTCAGCAATATGTGAACCGTGAACTTCCAGATGTTCAAGCTAGTTTTTAAAAAGGCAGAAGAATCAGAGATCAAATTGCCAACATCCGATGGATCATTGAAAAAGCAAGAGAGTTCCAGAAAAGCATCTATTTATTGATGTTTTGATGTTATTGATAGATAAAAATATTTAACTAGTGCTTTATTGACTATGCCAAAGCCTTTGACTGTGTGGATCACAATAAACTGTGGGAAATTCTGAAAGAGATGGGAATACCAGACTCTGACCTGCCTCTTGAAAACCTATATGCAGGTCAGGAAGCAACAGTTAGAACTGGACATGGGACAACAGACTGGTTCCAAATAGGAAAAGGAGTACTTATTTAACTACTTTAAGCTACTACTTAGAGCTACTACTTATTTAACTACTTATTTAACTTATATGCAGAGTACATCATGAGAAATGTTTGGCTGGATGAATCACAAGCTGGAATCAAGATTGCCGGGAGAAATATCAATAACCTCAGATATGTAGATGACACCACCCTTATGATAGAAAGCGAAGAACTGAAGAGCCTCTTGGTGAAAGTGAAAGAGGAGAGTGAAAAACTTGGATTAAAACTCAACATTCAGAAAAGTAAGATCATGGCATCTGGTCCCATCACTTCATGGGAAATAGCTGGGGAAACAGTGGCTGACTTTACATTTTGGGGCTCCAAAATCACTGCAGATAGTGACTGCAGCCATGAAATTAAAAGACTCTTACTCCTGGAAGGAAATTTATGACCAACCTAGACACCATATTAAAAAGCAGAGAAATTACTTTGTCAACAAAGGTCCATCTAGTCAAGGCTATGGTTTTTCCAGTGGTCATGTATGGATGTGAGAGTTGGACTGTGAAGAAAGCTGAGAGCCAAAGAATTGATGGTTTTGAACTGTGATGTTGGAGAAGACTCTTGAGAGTCACTTGGATGGCAAGGAAATCCAACCAGTCCATCCTAAAGGAGATCAGTCCTGGGTGTTCAATGGAAGGACTCATGTTGAAGCTGAAACTCCAATACTTTGGCCTCCTGATGTGAAGAGCTGACTCTTTTGAAAAGACCTTGATGCTGGGAAAGATTGAGGGTGGGTGGAGAAGGAGATGACAGAGGATGAGATGGTTGAATGGCATCACTGACTCAATGGACATGAGTTTGGGTGGACTCTGGGAGTTGGTGAGGGACAGGGAGGCCTGGCGTGCTGCAATTCATGGGGTCGCAAAGAGTTGGACACGACTGAGCAACTGAAATGAACTGAACTGAACTGACTTTCAACAGAAAGAATCTCTTAACTCCATGACTTCTTTTAATGTGAAGGGATTGTTTCTTCTCATTTGGCATGAAAATTTTCCATTGGTATTTAATTCTCAGTTTCAATGAAAATATCCAAATTCAAAAGTACTCATTAATTACTCATTGTTTTGATGGGTGTTTAGAATGGGACTCGGAATAATCCATTTTACTCCAGGACTGATCAACTTTCTGAAAGAAATAAGTTTTTATTTTGAGAGTTTTTCAATTTTCCTTTTTTCTGCTAACATGCCCTCAAAAAATTAACAACTCTTCAGGATATTATATCCTGAATATCACCCTCTTCTATGAGAAAATTTGATCTTACTTTTCTCATTTTATTTAACTCTGGTGTAGGGGAAAAAGCTACTGTTGATAAATGTTTTCCTTCAGCATGTATAATGTTATTTCAATAAATCTCTTACTGTGCTTTTAAAAAATTTTTTGACTTAAAACATAAAAATGAATTATATAATGTTGACCAATTGATTAGATTCAAGTTAAAAAATAAAACTAATAATAATGTAAAAATATCAACCATGTAATGCTTAAAGCACATTAAATTGTCTTTCTGTTCCATATCATGTTGTTTTAATTATTACAAGTTTAAAATGATAAGGACAGAGAATCATAATTCTATCTCCTTTTGTATCTCTATTTTTAGGACATTCTTATTTTATTGCTAGTTTTACACTGACACCAATTTGTCTAGTTTGCAAATATATACTGTTGGTATTTTTACTAAGATCACATTTAAATTTACAAGTTAATCTGAAGGAGAATTGACATTCTTATGATGTTGCATTTTCTTTTCTGAGAATGCCTTTCCTTATGCTAAAGTCTTCTGCCGTGTCTTTCAGTGGCATGAACAGTTTTCTACATAAAAACTGTACATATTTCTTGTTTTGACTTTATCTGTTGGTGTCTTATTTTCATACCTTTTTATCACCCATATGAGAAACCCATTTATTCCCTATGAATCAGTTTTGTGCCTAGCCCTGTAACTGCTTTGTCTTATTCTTTATGATAGTCTTCCAATTGATCCTTCTTGATTTTGTAAGGAAAAATATATATATTATTTTCAAGTAGTAATAATTTAAAATTCTGCATTCTGAATTTTGTTTCTAAGTTTATTACCCAATGCATTCCTCAATATTACTGCCTAATGCCTCTGGAAAATTTTATAATCAAAATGTTGATAGCAAATTTTGTTTCATTATTGATTTCAAAGAGACTGTATATAATTTTTTCTCAATTTGCATATACAAGCTATTTTTACATAAATATACAGGATCATATAGAAATTACC